>JANHAO010026910.1:0-10979 GCA_026873985.1 Saraca asoca | reverse complement strand
TCCTATCCTCTTCTAAGGTGATTATCAAGATCTCAATAACCATTTCAACATCTAAATTAAATAGATCCATTCAACTCAGATATCATAATAAAAACTAAGAGGAAAGGAAGAGAAATAACTCACAAATTAAATGTAGAAAGAAGGAGCAAAATCTCCACATTAATCTTCAAGTTTCAGCCCCTTGGACTGGTTTACAAACTAGCCTTCCATAGAGGCCGAAAAACACAAGAAAAATGAAAGAAAAATGGGAGAGCAAAAGCTTTCTCTCAGCCCCTGAAACTAACCTAAAAACACAATGAAAAACTCACACACAAACTGAATGAAGAAACATCAAAAAGACTTGACTAAATGGCTTGGCCCGGGTGGAGAAAAGCTGGCTGCATGGTTGGTGGGGTAGGTAGAAAGTTGAGCTGGTTTTGCTTTCTGCCATTGCATTGAATGTGTGCTGCCAATTTGCAGACCACTTGCTCTTCTTTTCTTGCTCTCCTTTGGGTCTCCAGCTGGCTAGTTTCGGAGTGGAGCAAAGGGTGTTGCAATTGGGGTCAAGCTCATGTCAACTGGGGCCAAGAAGGTCCCGTTCTGCATCAGCCCAGTTTATTAGCATTCTGACCGTGAATTTCAGCTCGGTTTTGACGCCCATATTGTTGGAATCAAGTCTGGAAGCCTTCATGAAAGTTGTGGAATTATGTCTTAGCTTCCATTTGGGCTGTGTTTCACCTCAATTGGACTTGTATATCTCCAGATATGGTCTGATAAGTGTGCAGAGGTCGGCTGCTCGGGACAGTGTTCTGACAAAATTCTGGTGTTGGATTCAACTCAAAATTCAGATAACCAAACGTGTGATTCAGCCTTGGAGGTCTTCATCAAAGTTGTATATATATCTCTTATCTTTCCTACAAGATAAAAATCACATCAATTGGACAAGTTTAACTCAATATATTTCCAAATTACAGAAACTGCTCAAGAGGGGCTAATTATGCAGAATTTTGTAAAATGAACCAATTCACATAAAATCACCAACACACACTAATGCAGCTGGAATCATGTCATTTTAGACCTTAAAATGCTAAGTATGAGGATAAATAAATGTGTCAAATATTGTATTTTCAGTAATGCAGGCAAATAGTTCTTAGAAAAAACTATGATGCTATTTAAAAGAAACCATGAAGTGATCCAATAGCTAGCTTTGGCTGAGATCAATGAGTAAGATGGCAATCTGCAAAGCGACTCTTAGCCTAGCTCTATCATATCTTTTTCAGTTTTGATCTTGAAAAATAATTTTATTAAATGTCATAATCTAACTATATGCTTTTGAATATTGGTTCATTTTGCAGACTTAAAGTTGATCAAGTGACAGTTAAGATATCAAGATATCCAACCTAGTCTTAAAATTTATTGATTTTTACAGGATCTTTTGTAAGTGTTCTAATCAGTTTTTGATCCAAATAATTTTCTAAAATAGCTAATTTGGGTAGGAAAAAAATCAAATGAAATGAGATAAAAACAGATAATTTTTAACCATGTTTTCAAATAGTTTTTCACAAATGAAATTTTTACAAAAATTATTTTTTAATGTGTGAATCAATTTAAGAATCGATTCATACTAGAAAACTTGTGAATTCTACTTGAATTGATTAGGCAATTAATTCGAGAAGAAAAATTTTTCAAAAATGCTTTTACTGAAACACTTGAAAAAATTCTGAATTGATTAAGCAATTGATTCATAATCTTTTTACATAAGATGGTAAATTAATTCATGCATTGATTCAGTCATGAATTTCTTCATGATCTTCATAAGCTAAATCAATTCACAAATTGATAAGTTAGTAATAATCACTTTAAATTGATTTGCGAATCAATTCAATGACTAAAAATTAGTTATTTTTCAAATGTCGATTACAGCAATTATAAATAGCTTCTCACTCTCATTTCAGCATATAACTTCATATTAGTTCTTTATAACTTTGAGTGCGAAAAACAAAGAGACTTGTTGAGCTTCATTTGATCTAATTGTGCCTTTCAAAATCACATTTGATTAATAGCTTGGATCAAAATCTATGAAGAACACAATTAATTAATTAAGATTTTCATCTCAATTGTTGGTAATGTATACCTAACTTCTACTTCTTGATTTTAATTGCAATTTCTAGGTTGATAGGAATGGCAAATACAAGGAAGAGGTTAATCTTTCCTTGCATCTTTTATTATTTGTAAGGTTGATTACAATTAAGTCGAAGGTGTAGTGCTATTGTATCTATAGGTTTTATAAGAGCCCAGTGAAATCTTGTTGTAAACTAGTTGTTCAGGAGCCCAATTAAAATCCTATTGTAGTTAATAAAAGAGATCATCTGGTTGAGGATTGATTCAGTGGTTGTAGACTTCATTTGCAGTTTTAGGTGAAGTTGAACCACTTTAAAACCTTGGTGTTCTTGATTTATCTTTTTGCACTTTTCTTTATTGCATTCTGCTATTTTGGTTTTCTACTGCATTACTGCAATTTTGATTTCAGTGCATTTCTAAATTTTGTTATTTGTTGCACTATATTTCTGTAATCCTGTTAATTGTTAAATGGATTTAATTTGATCATTTGATAATTGAATTCATAATTCTATTAGTAACTTCAACATTATCTTTATCTTCCAATAGAATTTTATTAAAAAACCTTATGCAACACGAATCCAATCTCCAAATTAAAAGAATATTTTTACAAACATAAATAAGGCAAGATCTATAATTTTGGGACCCTCAGTTGGTATCAAAGCTTTGGCTCTTGATACTTTTTACTTTTTTTAAAGAGAATAGATTCTAGTTTCACATTATTGCTTGAGTGTCCTCCTATAAACAAGCCACCTGGTTTTAATGGACATCACTATTGGAAACAAAAGATCAAAGACTTTATTGAAGCAATTGACATTGATATGTTGGAACTTGTAGAGGATGGTTATAATCCACCACAAACACTAATAAATGGTGCTATTGAACCCAAGCCTAAGTCCTTTTGGATAGAAAAAGAAAGAAAAAGCACTTTTTTGCCTCTAAAGTTAAATGGATCATTTCTAACTCACTTTCCACTAATAAATATGAAAGGATTTCAAATTACACTTCTGCTAAATAGATTTAGGACAATTTAAAAGTAGCACATGTAGGCATAACTCAGGTTAAAGCATATAAAGTGCATATGTTAGTGTCTGAATATGAAATGTTTAAGATAGAAAAGGGTGAATCAATTAAAGATCTCATTCAAAGATTCACTATCATAACTAACCATTTGATGTTGCTTCGAAGAAACTTTGAAAATGCAAATTTAGTCCATAAAATTCTCAGATCTCTTATTAAAGAATAGCGGCCAAAGGTGACAACCATAAGGGAATCACTGAAGATAAGGATGCCAACAATTCAAAAGCTCTATGGGAATCTAGAAGAGCATGAATTAGAGTTGAGGAGATATAAGAAAAATAGTGATGACAAAAGGAAGAAAAATCTAGCACTCAAGGCTACAAAATCTTTTGAAACTGATGATGAGGAGTCTAAGATTGATGAAGAAGCTAATGAGAAAGATCAAATGGCACTCCTAAGCAAAAAGTTACAAAAACTACTAAGAGAAAAGAGGAATGAGGAAAAGATGAAACTTGTTCTACAAAAGAGGAATCAAAACAAAAATGAGCAAGAGAGTTCCTTATATACTTCTACATGCTATGAATGCAAAAAAATCGAGACATTTTAAACTAGATTGTCCAATATTCTTGAAGAGGCAACTTGAGAATAAGAGAAAGAAGAGAAAGCTGACATTTAAGAAAGGCAACCTGGCATTTTTGGATAATGAATAAGTTAAATCTGGAGAAGAAGAGGAAATAGAGGAAGAGGCATTTCTCTACCTCATGGCCAAAATTGATGATGAAAATGAGGTATTTAGGAACAATCCTTCTTTTACTCTAGAGATGAGTTGAATTCTATCGATAACTATTCTAGTGACTATTAATCTTCTACTAATGATTTATATGAAGAATTGTATGATGTTTTAAAAAAGGCTAAGAAAGATTTAAAACATGATAGAGTAGAAAAAGAAGCCTTACTTGAAAAGATTTGGCAAATTGAAAAAGAAAAGAATGATTGTATGATTTGGCTGAAAAAGTTTTGAGTGAAAATAAAGGTTCTGATCAATGTGATATTTACAAATCTAAGATAGGCACATTGACCAAAGCCTTACATGGTTTCACAAACAACAAACTGAGACTAAATGATATGCTACAAAATCAAACTAGTTTTCAAAACAAATCAAGTTTAGTATTTAGACAGCAAACTAATAGGAAATCAAAGAAAAGATCTAAAACTACCAAGCCAAATAGAAAATTCAATCATATTACATGCTTTTACTACAATCAAAAGGGACATCATATTAAGTATTGTCCTTATAGAAATGGTACATATGAGCTATAACCTAATGAAAAATTGGTTTGGCTACCAAAATCACTTACCTTTATTAGAAACTTTATTATGTCTGCTAACACTTTTGGACCTAAGACTTTTTGGATAACACAAATGCAAATGTAATTGTTAATGTGTAGGTATCTAGGAGATACAAGAGCAATCTATGGTTCCTTGATAGTGGCTATTCATGCCATATGACAGGAAACAAGGACAAATTCCTTTCTCTCACACAAATAACAGAAGGTAAAGTAACCTTTGGTGATGATGGTAAAGGTAAAGTGAAAGGTATTAGCAAGGTTGGTAAACTGCCAAATTATTTCATTGATGATGTGTTGTTTGTAAAAGGTATTAAGAATAACCTGCTTAGTATTAGTTAGTTTTGTAATAAGGGAAACCAAGTAATTTTCAATTCAAATAAATGGTTAGTCATAAACAATAATGACAAACAGTTTAAGTTGGTAGGTAGTAGGATTAACAATATCTACATGATTAATCTTGACTCAAAATCAAACTTAGATTCCACTTGTCTGGTTAGTATTAATGATGACTCATGGATTTGGCATAAAAGACTTGGACATACCAGCATGGATATCATTGGAAATATTTCTAAAAAGGACTTAGTGCTGGGATTGCCAAAGTTAAACTACACTAAAGATAGGATATGTGATGCATGCTAGAAAGGGAAGCAAGTAAAGTCCTCATTTAAATCTAAAAGCATTGTTTCAACAACAAAACCTCTGAATTTATTTCACATGGACTTGATTGGTTCATCTAGAATCAAAAGTCATGGAAGAAACCTCTATATCTTTATATTTGTAGATGACTATTCAAGGTTTACATGGACCTTATTTTTATCCCACAAAAGTGACACATTTGAAGCCTTTAAAAAGCTAGAAAATGTAATTCAAAACCAAAAAGAGTATTCCATTTTAAATATCAAAAGTGATCATAGAGGAGAGTTTGAAAACAAGAATTTTACTGATTTCTGTAAGGCAAATAGTATAAACAATAGCTTTTTAGCACCTAGAACCCCTTAACAAAATGGTGTTGTTGAAAGGAAAAATAGATGCTTGGAAGAAATGGCTAGAACCATATTGACAGAAAACCCTCTTCCAAAATCCTTTTAGGCTAATATAGTAAACACGGCATGATATGTATTGAATAAAGTTCTAATCAGACCTATTTTAAACAAAACCCCCATTGTTGATGGTGAAATTTGGTAAGCCTAAATTCCAACCAACCTGAACAGTTCTTGAAATCTCAAGCTATAGTCTAGTTATGAATGAGTGTCAGATAGATGCAGAAAACTAACAAGAGCAACAAGCAAAGAAAGAAGAGGAAGAATAACAAAGGCAAAGAGGATTTTTTAATGTGGTTTAGCTAAAATCCTTTGGTCTAGATCCCTACATCCATGGTAGTGTTTTATTTGTCTGGTGAAAATTTGGCAAAGTTACAATATCTATTTCGAAGATGTCTCATTATGTCTACTCCTCCCCCTTTTATAGAATTTGGGAGGTTATAAATGTAATTTTATAAATTGTAATTCTGTTACATTAAAAAATAAATGTATTTGACATATAAGACTCCTACAAATCATCTTCTATGGACTATAGGTTAGTTTTTGTAGATTGCTTTCTGTAGGTAGGCCCCGCAAGATGAGTCTATAAGTGGATGTCTGCTTTAGATTTAACTACAGTAGGCTTCTAGCTAGGGCAAGATGCTGCATCCTATGAGCTGGGACTCCCGTCCCAAGGTCATTGCTGACCTTTGCCTAGTGACATTGAGCTCATATGATTCAAGCTTATGCACGGCAATCTAATGGCCAAACAAGATAGGGCTTATCTCTAGTGAGTTGGGGCTACTGTCTTGGTCTAGTCCTGCGTCCTATGCTTCGAGCTCACAGTTGGTGACCCGGGGCTCATGCTCAGCAACCTCAATCTCTGACGTGTTGGGCTTCTTCCATCTGGACTTATTTACTACTGGACTTGTGCCAGTCCATTCCATATGGTACTAGAAAATACCCATAACCCCCAACTCTTAGTCTGTTTTACGAATTGGGAGTTGCAGTTTGCTAGTAAGTTCTTCGCTTGTAGTTTATATAGTATTGTCATTTCAAACTTCAATCTTTCATTTCATCTACACCAGACCATACCTCTTACTGTTCATGTTTCATAGCTATTAACGTAGTAGCCTTGTTCTCTCTCGGACCATTTGATCAAAAATAGTCGGGTATCCTCTGGATTCTTTGGGGAACTTGGCCAATCTATTTAAAGTGTGGAAACCTTCTTGCTTCCCCACAGAAAGACTTGATGGGTGCCTTAACTAAGCCCTCTATGTCTCTGATGGTTTGGCTTTTTGATGAGGCATGTTTGGCCTACTATGTAGGAAGTCTTTATGGACAATTCTTCTTTGAGGATGTGGAAGATCTTGTACAAATCTTGGATTATTTCCTCACGGTTATGCTATGGAGTCCAGCCTTTCCAGCCATGCTTTTTTCCTTCTTTTAAATTGTTAGTGCTAGGGGAGAGCTAGAAAAGAGCTTTTAGCTGAGGATGACAACAAGAAGAAGATTAAGGAGCTAACATGCTTATCAATTCCTCTAGTGGGTTGGAGTTTCAACTCCTAGAAGCCAGCCTTCTTTTCAGAATATGATAGTCATAGGCTTATTTTGATTTGCACTTTGAATCTTCTAATGTACATTCACCTCGTTGAGGCTTTTAATGAATGAGCTTTCTTTATTATTCTTGAATGTTGTATTGGATGTTTTGTATATCATGAATGATGACATAAATTCCCATGAATCACAATTAGATGAAATGTTTATATGACTAATTAGTTGTATTTTTAGATTAGTAATGAATCTGATCATTGGAGTGGCTTTGCTAGTTACGGTAGAGTGCCTAGGTACAGTATATAAGAGATGCATCTTAGAGTAGTAGATCACGCCAAAGCAATCTTGTTGCTCAGGTAGGCAATAAGTTTATTTTAGTGCCTCTGCGTCTCAGTGAGCTCATAGCTCTTGCTAAAAATGAGTCTATTTTTAGAGCCTCTGTACCTTAATGAACTCATAGTTTTTACTGGAAATGAGTTTATTTTAACACCTCGATGCCTCAGCAAGCTCATAGCTCTTGCTATAAATGAGTTTATTTTAGCGCTTCTATGCATCAGCGAGCTTATAGCCCTTGTCAAATAAGAGTTTATTTTAGTGTCTCCATGCCTCAGTGAGCTCATAGCTCTTGCTGGAAATGAGTCTATTTTTAGCACCTCTACGCCTCATGAGCTCATAGCTTTTGTTAGAAATGAGTTTATTTTAATGTTTCCATACCTCAGCGAGCTCATAGCTCTTACCAAAAATGAGTTTATTTTAGCACCTCCACGCCTCAGTGAGCTCATAACTCTTGCTGGAAATAAGTTTATTTTAGTGCCTCTGTGCCTCAATGAGCTCATAGCTCTTGCTGGAAATGAGATTATTTTAGGGCCTCCATGCCTTAACTAACAAGATGGCAATAATATCAAGTTTGACTTTGGTTAACATAGAATAACTTTCTTCCTGTATAACATTTCACTAAAGATTATCAATCAGAAAGATTTGAGGAACTTTTACTAACTTGTAAACAACATTACAGAATTAAAATATGGTTCTAATTGAGGGCCCTTATTCTTGATTAGTGACTCACAGGGGTTGCTAAGGTTGCTATTCTGAAGATTTCACCACGTAATCTTGCAAGCGACCTCTCTTGATGAGGTCCTCTACGGCATCCCTGAGTGCCCAGCATTCTGAGGTGTTATGCTTGACCTCATTGTGATAAGCACAAAACTTATCTTTGTTCCTGAGTTTGCTAGGAATCCATAAGGGCTTGGGCTTTTCAAAGTCTTCCCTACCTCTCTCTGTTGTGAAAATCCTATCTTGAGTGTCAGATAAAAAACTGTAGCTTTCATGCTGACCTTGATGCTGATGGTGCATGATCCTAGCCCTCTTAGCGAGCTAGTTACTAGAGTCACCCTTCTAATTGTTCTCACCACTCAGTCATTGCTCGCTTTTTTGATACTATTCACCTCGTTAGATTTCCTAAGGCCAAATGTCTCTTCCCACCTAATCTGTTTGGCAGGCCATTCATAAAATTCTGCTAAATCTCTTTTCGGGGACTTATATATGCTTTTATATAGTTTTCCATCTTTGCGAAGTCCCACATAGATCGCTGTCAAGATTCTCTCCTCTGAGGGGTTTTCTATTGAATTGGCTTCATGCCTAAACCAAGCAATATAATCCTTCAGTGACTCATGCTTACACTGAAAGATCATCACGAGGTGGCAGAGGGTATGAGTTGCCTCTTTAATGCTTAGTACTAGTTGATGAACTTCTGTTGGCATTCTTCCTAACTACTAATGTCGTGAGCTGGGAGACCTCTAAACCATGCTCAGGGATTGTCTCCTAATGTAGCCAGGAAGGCATTGCACTTGACCATAGGCTTGGTCATTTGAAGATCCATCTGCACTTTGAATGCATCTAGGTGGTTGTATGGATTAGTATCCCATTGTATGGTGAGATTGCAGGGATCTTGAATTTGTGAGCGAGAGCCTGCTTCTCTATCTTGCTCATGAATAAAGTCTTCTCCTCATAATGTTCTTGGCTATTCTAAGATCAAGGGAGCTCCTCCACTCGCTTTAGCCTCTCGAATAGCTCTTCTATCTTTGGGTCACGAGAATAATGACTTGAGGTTTGATCTAGGCTAGTCTTGTGTGAGCTCTTAGCTTGGTGTGAGCTCCCACATTATTGACTATCATGCTTCTCATGTGTTTGGTGAGCTCTTGATTTTGTTCGCTGATTAGTGGAGCGAGCTAAGTCAAAGTGCTAAAGTGTTTGTTTAGCTAACCTTTCCTCTTGGACTTCTTCACATAGCTGCTGGAGTTAGTTAGTGATTTCAACTTATTTTTGTGCGCTCAGGGTTTGTGCTTGCACCATCACTTTAACTACCTCAGCTAATTCTCTCATCTTATTTTCTAACATTTGCTGAGGTTGTTGACATGTCTGCACCTCATCGGCTCCGAGAGCAGTGACAGGCTAGCGATGAGTTACCGAGGGCAGGTTGGTGGCAATACTAGTAGCGAGGGTGTCTACCAGCTAGTTAACCAGAGTGAAGAGGAAGAATAGCAAAGGCAAAGAGAATTTTTTAACATGGTTCAGCTAAAATCCTTTAGTCTAGGTTCCTACGTCCATGATAGTGTTTTATTTGTCTGGTGAAAATTTGGCAGAGTTATGGTATCTATTTCAGAGATGTCCCATTATGTCTATTCCTCCCCCTTTTGTAGAGGTTGGGAGGTTACAAATGTAATTATATAAATTGTAATATTGTTACATCAAGAAATAAATGTATTTGATATATAAAACTCTTGCAAATTGGCTTCCACGGACTGTAGGCCAGCTTTTGCAAATCTCTTTCTAAGGTAAGCCCCACAAGATGAGTCTATGAGTGGATGTCTACTTCAAATTTAACTATAATAGGTTTCTAGCTAGGTCAAGATGCTATAACCCGTGAGCTGAAACTCCCATCCTGGGGTCTTTGCTAACCTTTACCCAATGACATCTAGCTCATATGATTCGAGCTCACACACGGTGATCTGATGGCCAAGCAAGATAGGGCTCATCTCTAGTGAGACTGCCTTGGTCTCATCTTGCATCCCTTGCTTTGAGCTCATGGCTGGTGACCCAATGCTTATGCTCAATAACCCCAATCTCAGATGAGTTGGGCTTCCTCCATCTGGACTTATCTACTACTGGGCTTTTGTTAACCTATTTTGCGTGGTACCAGATAATACCCATAACACTTATGAACTCTATTACGGAAGGAAACCTAACATATCATATTTTTATGTTTTTAGTTATAAATGCTTTATTCACAACAATGGCAAAGATAACATAGATAAATCAATGCTAAATATGATGAGGGAATTTTTATTGGATATTCTTCATTTAGTAAAGCCTTTTATATCTTTAACAAAAGGACTTTGAAGATTGAAGAATATGTACATGATATCTTTGATGAATGTACCTTAATTATTGATAGATCTATAGAAGAAAAAAATGAGTAGGAAAATCCATTACTCTCTGACTCAAGTATAAACCAGTAAAGAGATCAATAAGAGAAAACAAATGCAAAACAGAAAGAGGATGACATTGTTGAATTGGACACTTTAGAACCCTACACACTAAAATAATGGAAGTTCATGCAAAGCCATCTAAGGGATCAGATCATTGGAGAAACATCACAACGAGTAACACATAGCAATTTAAAGAATTTTTGCAGTCACTTAAGATTTGTCTCAATTTGTACCTAAGAACATTAATGAAGCCTTAATAGATGAAAATTGGGGTTTGGCAATGCATGAAGAGTTGAATCAGTTTAAAAGAAATCATGTTTGGACCCTTGCACCAAAACTAGATGATCATACTATTATATGAACATGCTAGGCTTTTAGGAACAAACTAGATGAAAATGGATTGATCATTAGAAATAAAGCCTGTTTAGTTGCAAAAGGTTATAATTAAGAGG
>JANHAO010026909.1:0-10966 GCA_026873985.1 Saraca asoca | reverse complement strand
AGTTAATACTATCAGTGGATCAAATCAATTAATATAATCAGCTATCAGTTAACTGCTAATGTAATCAGCTAACAACTAGCATAATCAGTTGATTGCTAAATAAGACCAATTATGTAATGTTGTGTATAAATGCTTATCTAAAGTAATTATCAATAGACTCAAGCTTTCCTCTCTTACTTAATATTTCCTTTACATGCTAGCTCTGTGCGAGGTATGTGTTCATAATAATATAATAACTGTCTAGGAGATGATTCACTCTTTGAGGAAAATGAAAGGATGAAGGGATTTTTTTGCCATTAAAGTGGATCTAGAACATGCTTATGATCATTTAAATCATGACTTATTAAAAAGGTCTTACGAGGGCTTCATTTAGTAGACAATGTAGTTAACATTATTATGCAATGTAAAACTACCACTTGCATAGATGTTCTTTGGAATGGTAGGAAAATTGAATAGATTAAGCAAACCATAAGCCTAAGAAAGGGAGATCCTCATTCTCCTTATATTTTTGTTTTATGAATAGATAAATTCTATCATATCATTACTGGTGCAGTGAATGAGAAAGAGTTGATTGTGTTATGAGCAGGGAAATCTAGCTCTTATATTTCCTACTTGATGTTTGTGGATGATCTCATTTTGTTTGGAGAAGTTACTGAAAGATAGATTAATGTTGCCATGAAATATTTAAGGGCATTCTATTATGCTTATGGCTATAAAATTAATGGAAGTAAAACCAATATCTTTTTCTCTAAAAATGTGAAATGAGAAATATAAAGAAAGATTGTTGATATATGTGGTTTCTTTTGTTGAAAATAATTAGAGCTATCAAAATATTTAGATCTAATCATATTTTACAGCATGTATATGTATAAAATAATAATTCTATGATTAAACACATAAATTGTAATAATTTGATATTCATAACCATTATTCATGATCTTTATCTATGATTTCTATGAGAGAGAAAAGAAAGAACAAAGAAGAGGTGATCTCTTTTCTACCCTATATGTCATCATTAGGTTAGAGTCTTTCATCTTAATAGAGCAATAACAGTAACATATAAGATAAGAATAGGGACTTTTCCTTGTGGAAATGGACTGGGCTACCCTTCCCGTTATTAGTAGCCCAGCAAGCAAAGCCCATACAACAATAGATCCACTAATAGTTTAAATGTCATATTAAAGTTCAATAATAATATGATCACATATATGGGTCAATAAATAAATAATATTATTTGACATTTAGTAATCCAACAAACAATAAATTGAATAACTATACTAGTCCACAATATTATTCTAACAATCTCCCATTAGACAACATATAATTGGAAAAACAATACTAGGGATTGCAACCACAATATTGAATGTCAAATAATAATTTGGCATTATACAATCATTGGTTGACAATAATATTATAAGTCTTCAACATGCTAATTGTTATATCCCATAGGGACATTGATATCATACATGCTAAGACCTATACCTCCATGACCAAATGCAAAGTGGATGTGAAGAACAAAAAAATACAAAATGACAAATGTGATAAAATGTAAATCTCACCAAAATTGTCTTATCATTAGCCCAGGATACATTATCGAGACTCTGTAACATATCTTAGCACAATAAAATTAAGATTGTGTCAAAATGTCTCCATGTTATAACTAAGCAGTATGCCAAAGATTTCATTATAATTATACTAAACAATAACATACGGCAACGAAATAACTATGTACGCACAATGACATTATATATACTCTCATTAATCCACATCATCATAAGGCTGAACCAACCCCATTTGAGCTAATAGTGCTCTAAATGATAAAAGTTGACTCATAAATAGGTATATAGTTCATGACTATTAACATAATATAATTATCACATATGCAGTCCCACTAACAGAATATATCATTAGGCAAAACAACTTTATTTAAGTCAATACTACTTTAAATAGTAAAATCCTTTCAGTATTGGAGTTCTGAAGCCATTTAAAATAATAATAAAACTTATCAAATTTTCTCTCCAACATCAATACCTATGAGAGACACATGTAATAGTAGAGTTACCACAACAAAAACATATGGCAATAAGCTTTCAAGCACTGAGGCCTAATTTAACTTGTTGCTTTACAAAAAAATATCAATCTCCTATCTCTTTTGAGGTAACTATGAATGCCTATTCAATTTTAATCACAAAATAGCACCTCCTACTATCACAACCACATATCCATATAGGACTGACAATTGATAACTTAAACATAATTATTTTACCATATAAGGTGAATCAATTACAATCAATTAGTACAATTTCCTATTGAGATAACTATGAATGCTTATTCATCATTAATAACAAAATAATGCCTCAAACTGTCACAAACGTATATCCATAAAAGATTATTAATTAATAGGTTAAACATAATTAAAACTCTCCCTTTTTAATTAGGGATTTAACTCTCACTCCAAAACAATTCAAGTTTAAACAAAATATATATGAGTCAAACATATATATGATACTTGAACACACAATTATAACAATGGAAGCACATGCGATCAATTTTGAATTGTAGATCTTAATAACGCATGAAGGTAAGTTTAACTTCCACTTGCATTTATATTTCATGCTTAATTTGCTGCTATGTTTTTGTTATTATGATTTTGGTGTAGATTAAGAAGGTAGGAAGCTATAAATATTCATGATAGATTAATGAAAAGATTAAGCTTTAGATTTGATTCTGGCAACAATGTGACTTAAGATTGAAGAGGGAGACATGGAAGAACAAAGTGATGTCATGTGGATAATCCAGATTCCATAACATAAGCAATTGTGTTATGCATCCTTATTAATTCAATGACATCAAAATCTAGCCTAGAAGTTTGCATGCATATCTATAACACTTTAAGTTTGAGATACAAGTTTGTGCAATTTTCAACCCATTACAGTCAAAGGTTAGGTTTTGTATCATGGATTTACAAAATCGATCAAGATTGCACAATAACCCCAAAATTTTTCATGAAATAAAAATATAAAAACCTGAGCAAACACTAAGTGGGGTGGAACTACTCAAGGAGCTCTGGATTGTTCTCTTGATTACGGAAAATAATACATATGTGTTGAAAACAAGGGAAAATAATGCATGTATATTGAATATAGTTGAACATGGTGATGGCATAGTAATGAAAAATATGTTATAAATTTAAAGCAATAATAGCATAGTAGATTTGAGGAAACTTATAGAATATTATTGATACTTGAGCTTTAATATAAGATTTTGAAAAGAAAATTACAAATTTTGAGAGAAAGATAAAAGTGCAAGAGGCATGGCTATTACAAGGCTTTTATATATTGCATAAAAGAAGAAAATTGGCCATGCTTTACATCTTGAACTTAGATCTATTTATAGTTGCCTGATGAACTTCAAACTTCAAAATTTCATTGAATACTGTTGAAGAATCTTTAGACTTCAAAGAATTCTTAAATCTACGTTGTGGACTTCAGATGTTATTGAATTTGCTTATGAACTTGAAAATTTATTGAATGTTCTTGATCTTTGGACTTATCCACAAAATTAAATTCTATTCTTGATGAGGTAGGGCCCTTTTGGGAGAAGATCTTTGAAAATCTTGATCAGTTGATAACTACTTTTGTGATTATTTTGCTTTTTGATTCTTGAAACAAATTTTGAATTCAATTTAGTCAAACTAAATGGGATTTATCCCTTTTATCCCATAACAATCATCTTCATTTTCTTGGGTTTGGAAAGCTGATTGTATTTCTTTGTTTCCTTCATGTTCTTCATCACTATCTATCTAAAATAATGTTTCTAAAAGTTTCTTTTTGAACTCTTATTTTAAGGATGTTTCAGCTGTCTGTGCTAAGAATTTACTTCTTAACATAAGGAAATTACTATGGTCTTGAGATAAGGCCATCAATTGAGGATTGATTTTGAAATATCTGGTAACTGTTGAGGAATCAAGGAATTCTATTTTGAACTTACTCCACCATTTGACCTTAAATTCTCTTCCAAGACTTAAAGGATATGGATCAAAGTACTATTTAACATAAGTATAATCCCAACACCAGATTTAGGCAATTTTGAAATTTACACAAAAAAATAGAAGTTTCTAATTTTTTATTAATTTTTAAAGAGAATAAATCAAAACTTTCTTGAATTTTGACATCAAATATTTGATGTGTGGGACCACAAATTTTGAACCATTTAGCAAATCAGGCTGGTACAATTTTTGAACATGCCAAAGTAAATTGGATGAACCAAGAATGAGCATAATTATTGTAAAATAGAATATTATACTAGGCTTGTTTATAGTCTTCATAACTGAAACTTTCTGGTTCAAAATAAACTTGAAATCTTTTGTGAGTAAAAGGATATGATAATCTCCAGTCATGATGACTAAGAACTTGTATAATTTTGATTGTTGAAAAGGCAATCCAATTTGGATCAGCAGGATCTGTTTTATGTTCTAATTCTATTGATCCAGTTTGGAATTAGCTCATAAAATTCTCTTAATTTTTTGAAATTATCTAGAATATAATTTTAATTTTTGGGTAAAACCTTTTGAGCAGTCTTTTGCGGTATTGAAGCCTTTTGAAAGTCCTTTATGACTATTATTGGAATTTCGATGTCTTTGACAACATATCTTGAGTTTTGAACATATGCAGGTCTTGAAGAAGGGGAAGGTGTAGAAAGGCTTGCTGAAGATGTAGTCGTTTCAAGATAATTTCTGGGAGGGGTTGGTATTAATCTAAGAGTAACAAATCTATTTTGAGTTGATAAAATAACGGATCTTATTGAGGGTCTGATTATTGAGGTATTGGAAGAGGTTATTGAAATAGGTGGTTTCATGACATAATCTGCTATGGTTCATATAGGAGAAGGTGAAGAGGGAGATGATTTCTTCATCTTCTTTTCTTAAGAAGAATGCAAGTGTCTTTTGAAAATAGTATTCTCATAGCATTTATTTATAGAATTTTTGAAATATGATTATGCATACTTAATAAATCATAATTATATATGATTAAAATCTTTTGAAAAGGTTGGAGAAGTTGCTGGAGAGCATAAACATATTTCTTCACAATTCTGTAAATAATTATTTTTTGAAATTTCTCTTTTTTCTTCTAAATTAGAATATTCTTAATTTTGATAAATTTGTTTTATGTCTTCATGAGACTCTTCTGATTCAGATGACGAGTTTAACAGAAGTTCTTGTGATTGAAGCTTTAATTGATCACTAACACTTAAATTATTAATTTTTTGTTTCATTTTACAATTTCTACTATAATTACTAAATTGACCACATTTATAACATACTATTGCTTCTTTATTTTTGAGATTCCTAGTGGGTTTCCTTGTTTCTTTTCAATGATTAGTTTTATAATTAAATCTTTTTGATGATTTGGATGCCATTATTCGACTAGCCTTTAATTTTTTCTTTCTTTTTATTGAAGGTGCTTCGTGTATAGATTCATAACAATATTATTGACAAAAGGTTCCTAATTCTTTCTTATTAATTCCATTTTCATTTTTTATTCTAGCTTTTAACTTCAAGTTTGTGCATAGGGCTAAGCCTTCTTGATTTATAGTATTAATTTATTGCCCATAAGTTAATTCTACCTAAGGAATATTTCCATTAAAATCTTGTCTCAAATTATTTCTTACCTTTTTAGCAAATTAGTTTGGAAGTCTTGCTATGAACTTCTATTTCCGATAAGCTAAATTACAATCTGATCTTGTAAAAATTCTTGATAAAAATACATCTTTATAGCATCTAAAGTCTGTTAAAATTGGACACCTGTGATTTAACAAGGCTTTAGAGGCTCTATCTTGAGTTTGAGAAGGGTTTCCTATGAATTGTTTTGTAATTGCTTCAATTAAGGTATTGATTATATCAATTGTATTAACCATATGTCCATTCACAATTTCGATTGGAAAAGTTGAGTTTTTTTATAATCTATTACATAATAATTCCACCATCCTTTTAATTGACTAGAAAAACCTGCTATGATTAAATTAGCAGTTTTAGTTTCATCATTTCCTTGAATTTTATGCGTTGTTGCAGCCTTAATAATGTTTTTTAAAGTGTCAATAATTATGTATTCAATTTTTCCATCTATATTCCATTTATAGTCTCCATGTCCATCATAGGAATTTTCCCAAAATTGATTGCTTTCTTCATGTTGAATATGTGGAGGTGTAGGTCTTGTGTAATAATTTCTAGTATAGTAATTTTGATTTAATTTTTGTCCTTGTTTTGATGTATATCCTACATAATTTCCATGCATTTTATTGATCTCATGAAATTGATTTTCTAATTGAGCTAACTTTTCATCTTTTGATGTTGTATTAATATTTTTTGAAGCTTTTTCTTTATCTTTGGAAGAACTTTTATTAGTTGTTAAATTTTATAATTTTATAGTGATTTCTTTTAATAATTCTTCGTTACCATTTGTTTTTCTTAATTTTATGTTTTGTAATTCTTCTTAAGTCATTGAAAATGGCTTAAATATTGGTTGTTCTAGTTTTATTTTATTTTTTGAGTTTTTAGGATTTTGAAGTGATACGTAATTTGATATATTATTTATAAAATTTTCTACGTTATCTAATTGAATAGATATCATATGAAGAATTTGATTTGAATAATTATTCTGGTGTTGAATATTTTTTTGTTGCTTAAGACTTATATTATTTTGACATTTTATTTTAGGAGATCCCATTTTGAAAAGAGAAGTAATTATTGAAGATTCAAAATGTTCGATTTTTATTTCTTCTAAAAGAACATGATTTCCTATAATTATTTTATTGGTGGAAGTTTGCCATTGTTGCTTAGATTTTTGTAACATATTAAGAAAATTTTTAAAAATTAAATTTTTTGAAGATGGAATATTACTATTATCTAATTTTTTTTTTGTAATATTTTCCTTTTTTGACATATTGGATGATAAATTCTTTACAAGTTCTTTTACGTAGCGTAATTTTGATGAGTTTACTTCTTCATCTCTTGATTTGTGTTTTCTTTTGGAAGATTGCTTGATCATTTTTTCGATGTGATTTGTGCTGATTGATTTTGATTGTTGGTTGGAAGGTTCTAATTTAGGCTTATTATTTGGTGATTTAGCCCCTAAGTTGGGTGGGCTAGTATGGTTTCTATTGGCTTGTGTTATAATGAGGATTGAATGAATAAATGCTATTGTTCATGTCTTCATTTGTTTTTTCAGCTTGCATGCCGTGCATTACGATAAAGCCTTGATTCATATTTACTATTTTTTGACCTTTCAAACTTTTCTTCTCCTTTTGACTTTTCAAAGTTGCTTACTTTTGCTTTTTTATTTTCTTCTAATTTCATTAACTTTTGAAGTAAAACTTTTATATCTTTTTTAGCAGTTTTGATAACAGGATTTTCTATATCTTTTTCTACACAAAAATTCTCTAACCAATTAAAGAAATATATAAGTTTTTGTTCTTTTTTTTATAGTTTCTAAATATTTATCTTTTAAAAATTTTCTATATTTTAAGGGAAATTTTGAAATATACCAATTTCTTTTTTCTTGATTTTTTGAGGAGGTATAATATTTGTTAAGTAACTCATGATTTATTACAAAGGCTCTTTTTAACATATTGAGTTAATTTTTCATTTTTAAGTGTGTTGGTGAGGTAGGTTCTTATGTTGAAGCATAATCTACTTTATATTGATGTTTTGAAATATTTTTATTATAATTTGTTCCCTATAGTTTTACTAATCTTTCTTTTATTTCTTGATCTAATGTTGATACTAAATCTGTTGAGCTTCTAGGGGAATAGCTTGAGGAATTTTCTTTGTCTAAAATTGGTGAAAGTTTTTGAAATTTTAATGTCACACTCTCAAAGAATTTTCTATTATTTGATTAATTGTTGAATTTTCTACCATTTTTTGAGGCATTATTTCTGGTAATTTTCATTCTTCTATAAATGAAATTTGATCATGTTTTAAGGGTTTTGGAGTTATATTGAAGAGTTTTTAGTATTAGCTTCTATTAATCAAGTTTCATATTTTGGAGAAATTTTTAAAGCTTTATTATTGACATTAGTTTTCATAACTTTATAATAAATGCTGTAAATTACATTTACGTGTCTAGTACCTTTTATCCAAATTCCTTCTTTTGTTTTGATTAGTAACTGTAAAAAGTTTTCTATATTTGGCTTATTGAGGGCTACAGTAAAATTTGGGAAACAGTTAAAACATATAGGATCATTATGGAGGTTAGATTATAAACAGGCTAATATTGAATTTTTGAATATTACTGCTCTTATATCTCTTAAAACTGTCAGTATTGGAGTATCTATTCCTAACTTATACAATGGTTTTGCAACTACTTGAACTAATCCTATATGTAAATAATTATAATATTTTTTATGTTCTTCAACTAGCTATTTTGATTGTAAAGGTATTGTATCATATATTTTATGAATACTTAAATTTTGTTCACAAGTTTTTATTATAAAATCTTGAAGTAGATCAAAAGTTCCTTTCTTGTAAATTTCTTGAGTGGGTACTCTAGGTATATTCCAATTACGTAATTTTTGCTCTATATTTAACACAATTATTTCTTGACTATTTATTATATCTTGATTAACCTACTCCGAACCAAACTTTTGACTAGAAGGTATTAGTTCCTTTGTTCTTGGAGGACAGCTTTCTAATTAAGTGTGTCATTGCTACTATAAAGGTATCTTCAAACACTATAGTTTTGGCTTTTTACTTAAGGTTTTCTTAGATTTGGTTGTACGGGATCATACCTATCTAGGGGACCACCTAACACCATAGAACCACCTAAACATGCCCTCTCGAATTCACAATGGCTGACCAATGCTACTCTTAAGGCTCACCAATACAGCATACCAGTGCTGACCAACGTGCAATTGGTATGCATTATTTTCCATAATCAAGAGAACAATCCGGAGCTCCCTAAGCAGCTCTACCCCACTTGGTATCAAAGCCTTATGAGGGGAGAGATATGTGCCTACTTAGGTGTGTCCGAGTTTCTATAGAGTCATGGGAGTACATCGAGGGTACTGTAGTAAAGGTCAAAACTTAGGTGCTTCTTACATACCAATTGTGTGTTAGTTAACACTGGTATGCTGCATTGGTGAGCTTGAAGAGCCGCATTGGTCAGCTGTTGTGAAGCTGAGAGGGCATGTTTAAATAGTCATATGGTGTTAGGTGATCCCATAGATTGGTGTGATCTTGTACAACCAAATCTAGGAAAACCAAAACTATAGTATTTGAAGATACCTCTATAGTAGCAATGGCACACTTAATTAGAAAACTATCCTCTAAGAGTAAGAAATTAATACCTTTTGGTCAAGAGTCTAGCCTCGAGCAGATTAATCAAGATATAATAAATAGTCAAGAAATAATTATTTCAAATATCAAGCAAAAATTACGTAATTGGAATATACCCAGAGTACCCACTCAAGAAAATTACAAGAAAGGAACTTTTGATCTACTTCAAGATTTTATAATAAAAACTTATGAACAAAATTTAAATATTCATAAAAATTATGACACAATAACTTTTCTTTCAAAACATTTAGTTGAAGAACTTAAAAAACATTATAATTACTTACATATAGGATTAGCTCAAGTAACTACAAAAGCACTCCATAGATTAGGAGTAGATACTCCAATATTGATAGTTTTAAGAGATACAAGAGGAGTAACATTGAAAAATTTAATATTAGCCTGTTTACAATACAATCTCTATAATAGTCTTATATATTTTAATTGTTTCCTAGATTTTACCGTAGCCCTCAATAATCTAAATATAGAAAACTTTTTACAGTTACTGATCAAAACAAAATAAGGGATTTGGATAAAAGGTACTAGACATATAGATATAATTTATAGAATTTATTATAAAGTCATGAAAACTAATGTTAACAATAAAGTTTTAAAAATTTCTCCAAAAAATGAAACTTTATTAATAGAAGCTAAGACTAAAAACTCTTTAATATTAACTCCAAAGCCTTTAAAACATAATGAATATAAAGTAGATTATGCTTCTACATAAGAACCTACCTCACCAACATACTTAGAAATGAAAAAACAACTCAATATGTTAAAAAGAGACTTTGTAAAAATAAATTATAATAAAAATATTCTAAAACATCAATACAAAGTAGATTATGCTTCAACACAAGAACCTACCTTACCAACATACTCAGAAATGAAAAATTAACTCAATATGTTAAAAAGAGACTTTGTAATAAATCATTAGTTACTTCAAAAACATTATACCTCCCTAAAAAATCAAGAAACAAGAAATTGATATATTTCAAAATTTTCCTTAGAATTTAAAAAAATTTTAAAAGATAAATATTTAGAAACTATAAAGAAAAGAGCAAAAACATCTATATATTTCTTTAATTGGTTAGAGAATTTTTATATAGAAAAAGATATAGAAAATTTCTTTGCAAAACTACTAAAAAAGATATAAAAGTTTTACTTCAAAAGTTAACGAAATTAGAAGAAAATAAAAATGCAAAAGTAAGCAACTTTAAAAAGTCAAAAGAAGAAGGAAAGTTTGAAAAGTTAAAAAATAGTAAATATGAACCAAGGCGTTACGTAATGCATGGCATGCAAGCTGAAAAAACAAATGAAAACATGAACAATAACATTTATTCTTTCAATCCTCATCAAAACACAAAAGCCAATAGAAACCATACAAGCCCACCTAGCCTAGCGGCTAAAACACCAAATAATAAGTCTAAATTAGAAAAAATGATCAACCAATCTTCCAAAAGAAAAGGCAAATCAAGAGATGAAGAAGAAAATTCATCAAAATTATGCTACATAAAAAAGGAACTTGTAAAGAATTTATCATCCAATATGTCAAAAAGGAAAATACTACAAATAAAAATTTAGATAATAGTAATATTTCATCTTCAAAAAATATAAACTCTCTACCAAATATTAATG
>JANHAO010026908.1:0-10972 GCA_026873985.1 Saraca asoca | reverse complement strand
AAGGACTTATTTACAAAGAATCACTCTTATACTTCTATAATTTAAGTCTAGGAACATTAAGATAACTCTATTTTCATAGAGTTATTAGCCAGCATGGGCAGAAGCTAGAGTAGCAGTAAAGGAGGAAAAGTAGCCAGTGTGAACAGAAGCTAGAATGGCAATAAAAGAAGAAGGACGACCAACTTGAGCGGAAGCGGGAGTGGCAATACACCTTGAGCTTGCTAAAGGAGGAGGCATGATGAAATTGACTCTCCCCATATCACTTTACTCCCTGAAGTTTGCTAGAGTGATCTCTTTAACACCACGAGCTCTGATGTCCAACGAGCTATTAAGAAGCTCGATACCAAGGGCAGGAAAGAGCCTGTACGTTCACAGAATCTCTATGTCAAATTTCAGATCGTTCTGAAAATCTTCAAATGCAGCAAACTAATCAAGCACTATGGTTTCCTCCTCCCTTAACTCCAGCCTGTCCTTCTTAGCTCCATCTGCAAAAAGCACAACAAAGATTAACTCAAAATAAGGCAAAAGTAAAATCAATCCATGTGCTCTCAGCTCGCTTACTAGGATTCAAAACAAAACTAAAGTTTTGAAGACGACGCAAGGAGGGGCAAGAGACATAAAACCAATGAGTCTTGTAATGCCTTACGTTGGATTTCCCCTTAACGTCCCCTTGAGACAGAATTTTCTTGTATTTAGATGGACGGACTAAAAGATAATAAATACCCTCTCGCCGTCTAATACTCTTAATACCATAGAGGTGGCTAAAGACCTTGGCCGAGGGGGCAAAAGACCATTTTTCAAATAAACAAGGGCTAAAGAAATTAGACTCAAATATACATTTGGAGTCAGCTGGATGAGGGAAAGTTTCAACTCATTTAAAAAATCAATTATGAAGGAGGCAACTGGGAACCTAAATCTAGCACCAAGGTGTTGGATACTAATTGCTATACATTTTTTAGGAGGATGAGTGGCATGGTCGTTACAAGAAGACGCTAGCACACATCATCCCTTTGGAAAAAAGTATGCTTAAGTTATTTCTCCAAGCTCTTTGAGCTTGACTGTCGAATGATGACGAATGAAAAGGGAACGAGCTACAGACTCCTCGGACCTGAAACGAGATTTGAACTCACTAACGACCTCGCCACTCTAGGAGGTTACGCCCCCAATGACACAGGGTGCTACCCTGCTTTCTTCAGACTTGTTGTCTTCATTGACTATTAGGTGGAGGCGGCATCTACGAGGTGAAGATATCTACATAAAAAGAAGAAAAAAAGAAATGATCAGGTTGCTAGATACAAACCAAACTTTAACCCTAAATAATTCATCCTAAAAGGAAGGTCGCTACTGCCTCAAGACATATAGACCCAAAACTCAAAAAGTATAAGGAGGATTTCGACTATTAGGCTGATGAAGCCCAAGAAACCAATTAAAAACTTTGCCACCGCCAGAAACCCTAACATCTACTAGCAAACAAACTAAATACAACTAAAGGGATAATACATGAAGATTCAACCAGCATTCTAGTTTCCATCAACAACAAACAAACTAACATGCTCATAAGGACTTCAAAAATGGAAACTCAGAAATAATGAGTCAAAAAAAGAAGTTTACCATGCTAAACGAAGAAAAAGTCTGAAGCGTGAATGGAACTGATTCCCGGCAATTAGAACTTGGTCTGATGGACTCAAGAAACTGGAACAAGGCTAAAAAGGGTAGATGGTAGCAAACGATCACAGAACTTGCAGAGAAAGTAGAAAGGAAGAGTCTAGGTATGACAAACTTCAAATGACAGATGAAAAGGGGAAAAGAGTTTTCCAGACTTTTATTGCACATGGTTCAATCATCAGATCTAGAAGCTCTTCAAATAATCTGCAATCCAACGGTCCAACACATGTCAATATTTGAATCAGACGTATTTACTGGAAACGGTAATCATTACATCGTTCACAAAAATCAAAGAGTCATGTATAAAACAAACGTATTAAATTATCTACTAGATCATAGATTGCAACCAACGAGCTATGGCCTTGGCCATTTTGTGACCAAATATTTGTAGCTCCCTTACGACCCAATTTTTGTAGCTCCCTGGTGACCTAATATTCATAACTTTCATGCAAACTAATAACTCACAGCTCTCATGCGATCTGCTCCTCGCTTTAGTCTAAGAGCACCTAATCGTCTACTGATAGCTTAGGCACACCTAATCGCTCTCGCGATCTCATGCCAGTGCGCGCACCTAATCACCCACTATGCATCTCATCTCACTTCAGTTCAGGTGCATCTAATCACCTATTGACAACTCGGATGCACCTAATCACCCTCGTGATCTCATGCTAATACATGCGCACCTAATCGCCCATTGTGTATCTCATCTCACTTCAGTTCAGGCACATCTAATCACCTATTGATAGCTATGGTGCACCTAATCACCCTCACGATCTCATGTCAGTGCGTGCGCACCTAATCGTCCACTGCACATCTTACCTTACTTCAGTTCGAGCGCACCTAATAGCCCTCGTGATCTCATGCCAGTGTGTGTGCACCTGATCGCCTATTGTACATCGCACCTTACTTCAGTTCAAGTGCACTTAATCGCCTACTAACAACTCGGGCATACCTAATTACCCTTGTGATCTCATGCCAGTACATGGGCACCTAATCACCCACTACGTATCTCACCTTTCTTCAGTTCGGGCACACCTAATCGCCCTCGCGATCTCATGCCAGTGCGTGCACACCTAATAACCCATTGCGTATCTCACATTGCTTCTATTTAGGCATACCTCATCGTCTACTGACAACTCAGGTGCACTTAATCACTCTCGCAATCTCATGCCAGTATGTGCGCACATAATCGCTTACTGTGCATGTCACCTCACTTTAGTTCGGGCACATCTAATTACCTACTGACAGCTCGAGTGTACCTAATCACCCTCGGGATCTCATGCCAGTGCGTGCGAACCTAATCGCCCATTGTGCATCTCACCTCGCTTCGATTCGAGCACACCTAATTGCCTACTGACAGCTCAGGTCCACCTAATTGCCTTCACGATCTCATGCCAGTACATGCACACCTAATCACCCACTGCGCATCTCACATCGCTTCAGCTTGGACTCATTTAATCACTCGTGAGCTTGTTCTGACTAAAGCATAGTCTAAGCGTTATCAGACTCATGTCACCATCTACTCATGATTTTCTTACGAACTGAAAGCTCGTTATTAGGCAAAGCATTTCAATGCTAAAGTCTGTTATCAAACGAAGTGGATTAATTTTACTAGTTGAGCATTTAGCTCAATATTCGGTTAAACATGACATGCAAAAATCAATCTATCAAAAAGCTTGAATGTTATCTTCTGCAATGATCAACAACTAATTACACACTAGAATGTTAGAAAAAAAATCACTTTCATTACAAAGCCTCTTTCAACAAGGTAAATTTGTACAAGAAAATTCAGAGTACAAAGACTAGAATAAGACTACAACTACAATAAGTAAGAGGAAATAGCCTTTTAAGAGCCATGGCCTACAAATAGGCTAGACAATTCTAGTTCCTCATTCTCCTCTTCCTCCGAAACTAAGAGCTCATCCCTTGGCTCTGTAACTCCTGGACATTTGGAGAGACCAACCAGGTAGTCTCGCCATGCAAGAAAATCAAAGAACAAAGATGAAGAGCTACCTTTTTCAGCTTAACCATGAAGAGGTGGCAGAGGAAGGTAACAAAATTTCTCAAGATCCTTAAAGAAGAACTGCCCACGAAAGCTTCTCATAACAAAACTTCCTAAGATCCTTAAGGAGGAATTCTTGCAACAGGCTATGCACATATTTTAGAACTCTACCAAAGATTCGCATATTCATAAGCATGGGGGGCTCATCTAAGACGTCCATCAGGCTATCTCTGTGAAGAAAGAAAGAAGGCTTCCCATGCCATATATAGACTAGCTTGGTTCCATCGAAGAATCCGGAGAACATCCAACTGTCTTTAATCAGATGGTCTAAAAGAAAAATAAGGTCACCATGCTAATAGTTGTAAAACATAAATAGGAAAAGATATGGCCTAGTATAGATGAAATGAAAAATTGAAACTTGACATGACCACACAGCAGGTTATAAATGAAAACTTTGACTATATAACACTGTGGGTGAAAAACTTGGTGACACCGTAGGCCACGAATAGAGGGACCCTGCCAGAAAGAAATAACTCTCAGCTTGTAGAGTGAACTGAGAGTTGAGGGGTTAGTGTTATAGGCATTTTATGGAATGAGCCAGCAAAGGCCCAATGGACCAGATTAGGACAAAGGTGCGGTCCAATCTAGAACAAGATCACTGAAGCTAGATAGTAGATCACAAAGCACGAGCTCGAAACCTCCAGCAAACCAAGACTACAGCGAGCTCCCCTCGACGTAATTGAGAACAGCTAATGTCTAACAGACAGTCTGAACACACTTCTAACTTGCAAATCAGCCTCTAAAATCTGACAATGATTTGCCTCACATTTATTAACTGACGCCTAGCATTTATTACCTGATGCAACGGTAATCATAGTTTTACAATTATAAATTACAACTTGTAACCTTCCCGGCTCCTATAAATAAGAGGGGAGTCCATTGTAACGGATATAGAAAAATACATGTAGAAATTCTGCTGAAATAGAGATGGAATCACAAGTATTGTAACTCTGTAAAACTAAGCAAAGAAACAACCTCAAAGCAAATACAATCACCATGGAAGTAAAGGTCATACAGTCTTTAGCCAAACCACGATAAAACCCTGTATGTTCATTTTACTTTTCTTCTTTTTGCTCTTATTGTTTCTCCATATTTTCACGTCTCATATAGCAATTTGGGTTCCAGAACCTTTGGTTAACTGACTACCGAAATCGATTGTCAACAATAAAGTTCATCTTTTATGTATTCTCCTCTTCTGTCTAACCTAATTTTTTTTAATTTTCCTATTTAATTACTTTTCAACTTCAACCTTATACTGTAAAAACATATCTAAAACGTTATCTTTATTTCTATGTAAATAAACTTTAGTATATCTGGAATAATCATCTATGAAGGTCACATAATATTTTTTACCACCTCTAGTTATTGTTTATTTTAGATCATCTAGGTCTATATGAACTAGTTCTAATAGTTTTGAACTTCTTTCAACTGATACACATGATTTCTTAGTTAATTTAATTTCTGAACATATTTGACATTTGATATTATTATTAGTTGAATTAATTCATGATATTAAGCGTGAAATCTGCATATTTTTAACATATGAAACGTTCACGTATCCTAATCTAAAATTTCAGAAATTATAAGAATCAATAAAAAAAGTAAAATCAATCATGTAAGCAAAACTAAAAGTATATTTATTCATTATATTTTGAACATTTAGTACAAATAAACCTTGATTGCAATAGCTCTTCCACACAAATACATTATTTTAGTCATTATAATTTTATCATATTCAAATGAAACCTTACCCCAACATTTCCCAACAATGATACTAAAATTAAATTCGTTCTAATGTTGGGAAAATGTAATATATTATTAAGAGCAGGTATCTTGTCAGATGTAAACTTTAAAAGGACTTTACCTCTTCTTATAACTGTTATAGTTCTTGAATCTCCAAGATAGACCGTTATTCTTCAATTCCTACTAGTGAGTAAGAGTTAAGGACATTTCTATTAGGATAAATATGCATAGTGGCAGTAGAATCCATCACCCAATTTTTCACATCAGCAACTATGTTAATTTGGAAAATAACTACAACAATTATTTCATCTCTTTCAACTATGTTTGATTTTGGTTTGGGAGGACTATCTTTCTTTCTGCATTATGAAACATAATGGCCTTGCTTGCCACAAACAAAGCAATTCCCTTTCTTTTTCTTAAAGATGGAAACATTAGGTTTAGACTTATGATCAATTTTATTCATACTAGAGGAAGAAATTTTCTTATAGTACTTCTTTTGATGTGAATTGTCATGCACCAAGTTAGCCTTCGAGGAAAATAACTTTGCCTTGACAGATTGAGATTCCTTCCAATTGGTATCTTCAATTATAATGCGTGTGATTAATTCTCCAAATAACTGCTTGTGTTTGTGTTTGAGTTGTTGCTTGTAGTCATTCCAAGAGTCTCATAATTTTTCAATAAGTATGCTAGCAATAAATTCTTTCCGTAGGTTAATGTTTTTTGCCTTCAAATCCTCCAATAGCTTGTGGTTTTCACTAATTTGGGTTTTGATCTCCTTTTTATCATCCATCTTCCGGTGGTAATAATGACAAATTTTTGTTTCCCAACATCTTCAGCAGCATATTTTGTAATCATAGATTCCCTAATTGATTTTGCTTCCTTGTAACTTTAATAAATGTCAAATAAATCGTTAAACAAGGTGCTTAAAATAGTGTGATGACAAACCTTATTGGCATAAAGCCATGCTCCCACATTTTGTTCTAATTTTTCATCAGTCAGAGTCCTAGCAACCCTATACATATCCAGTCTAGAAGATATGTGCTCCTGCCATTGCTTAAAGTTTTGGCCTTCAAATACTTCAATTTCGGAGATATTCGGGAATGGTTTGTTATATAACAGAGCATGAGGTAATGAAACAACATGAGTAGCAATGGCAGCTGAGGATGGCATTCCATTATTAGAGGCACCAGTGGTGTTTTGAAAATTTGTAGAAGCCATAATCCTTAAATAGTAAAACAAAAAAATATAAAAATAATAACCCAACAATATTTGTGGAACAAAAAATGAGAAAATAGGTAAGAGCTTTACTTTACTTTGTGATCAAAGGTCTTGATGATATTTTCCTCTGTAATAAGTTTCATTATAGGGAAAAAAAAAGTATCTGTTAGAGAAAAACATTTAAATGTACCACCTGATTTGTTTTTGGTTGAGAAAAACATATAAGTATATTTATTTGTTTGCGCAGAAAAGATATAATAAGTGGTCTTTGTCTAGTTGTTGAAGCCTCCAACTGTTTCATAAAAAATATTATTTTATTTTCAAAAGAAGATGAAGAGAGAGATATCAACAAATAAATCACAAATAACATTTGAAATAAAATATTTTTTTAACATGTTTATCATTTTTCCACTAAAAAACTAGTTGGATTTGTTGTTAAAGAATTTGTTGTTTGGCCATGGTCTTAGATTTTGGACTTAGAGACTAGTTTTGAACATGTGCCAAGCAAGGTAAGATTTATTTTTTCTAAATAAAAATTCACGTAATCAATAATAATGTAAATATCATAAAGTCAACATTAGAAAATAACAAATGAAAAATTTAAGATTTTATATGAACATTTTATGTATATTAAGAATCGATATAAAATTTTAGAGTAAAAAAAATCAAATCTTAATTAATATCCTAAAATTAAGTTTTTAACATTATGTTTATCATAAATTTTTAATTTTATTTTAATTTTTATTAATATTTTATTATTTATTTATCTTTATTCATCTTATTTATAAATTTTTAAAATTGAATGATAGAAATTAGAAAATTAAATTTTAATTAATATTTAAAAATCAAATTCCTTTCATTATCCTTATATTTGTCAGTTTAAATTTTGATTTCATGATTGAAAATTTACGGTTTATTATCAAAATATTTTTTCTCTCTTTCTAAATTATACTTTCTTAGACAAAATTTGAAATATTTCACGAGATATTAAATAAACAAATATTATTATTATTCTTTAATATTTACATTTAAAATAATTAGTATACTTTCAAACTATTTTATAATCATTACAAACATAGATTACACATAAATATTATTGAATCTTTAACATAATTTATATAAATTAATAAATAGCTCCTATTAGTATTTTATAATAAAACTGTGTATTATATATGTATTATTCTAGTTTAAATCATATTTTAGTAATTCAGGTTTATTATTGATTTATTTACACACTCATAATTATCTATTACACTATTAATTAAGATTCTTTATTCTAAGTCTTATTATTTCTCTTATTTCTTTAAAACATCTACTATACTTCGCAATCTCAACTTATTTTTTCTCTTTTTTAAAATCATGAAATTGAATTTTGAATGAAATGATAACAATTTTTTTCTTTTATTATTTTTTTGAATTATTTGGTTTATGCAACAAATTTTATTTTTATAATGTAATCCTTGTGAAAATATTTGATTTCAATTATAAGACTAAAAAGATAAAAAAAAAATGAATCAGTAATAAAATAAGAGTGTTGATAGATAATTAACAGTTAATTAATATTGATAGATGAAACAACCATATACTATAGTAAAGTTACATTTAAAATATTTCTAAAATTTTTCTCTGTACTTTATTTATTATTTATTCTTACTATTTTATCTTTAATTACTCTCTTTCGTTTTTCTCTCTCCGAGAAAATCTATCCATTCCCCATTTTTTTAATTTTTTTTTCATATTTTTTTACTTCTCCCTCTAACAATTTTTTCTTCTTTCAGTTTAATTTAGTCATTCTCTCAAAGATGAACTCTTTGTGACATGAAATATTTAAACTATAGTTGAAAAAAAAAGACAAAATTTATTTGAAAGAGAAATAAAAAATATGAAAAAAGGAAATAGATAAAATTAAGTGAAGAGAGAAAAAGAAATAAAATAGTAAGAAATAAAGTGGAGAGAACGAAGGATAAATAAAATAAAGAAAGAAATTTCAAAAATATTTCAAATATAATTTTATTTAATATATTATTGTCAATTATGAATCATTATCTATTACATAAATCTCAAAAATGATCTATTTAATCTAATGATGAAAAACTCAACTTCCACGAAATTTCTTATAAAATTATTTATTGATGTACAGCGTTTAGAGTCTTTGTATTGTTATCATGTGTAAGTTGTTTAAAAACAAGTCTGCACTATAGATAATAAAGAATAAGATAGATGGCAACATCAATTCAATTTGATTGCATACTTCTCTACACAGTCACCTATCCATTTTATTAACCACTAATATAGATGAATCCTAATTACATATAAGGCATACTTTATATGCAAAGATTCGCGTAAAAATTTATATGTCCCCTTCTTTTTTGCAATAAATTAAAAAAAAAAAAAAAGAAGGAGAAATCCAAATGCAATAGACGAAGTTGATGGATCAAAAACAGATAAAAACAAATATTATGATTGATGGTTGTTCAACCGTGAACTGCCGATGATTGGTTTATATAAGAAGCCATTCCAATAAGATGCAAAAAAATAAAAGGTTAGGTACGAAATCCTTTTTTTAATAATATAATTAGGTAACACCTTGTTGATTTAATTTAAAAAAAAAGGTGAGACTCTAATTTTTAAAATAAAGAACAAATAATACTTATTTTTTCTGACATTTAAGATAATTATATTTATATTTTTTTATTTTTATAAATATATATATTAATCTTCCTTCTCATAAATAATAATCCTTATTTTTTTTATTTTAAATATACAATCACTTCTTCAATTTTAAGTATATATATTCATTTTAAATATAGAATCACTTCTTTAGTTCTAGACATATATATTCATCTTTATTTTTCTTTATTTTAAATATAAAGTCATCTTTCCTTTTTTAAAAATAAAAAAATTAATACATATTTTTAAAAATAAAAAAATAAAATTTGGTTGGAAATAAACGAAATATCTCAAATATCCCAACCAAGGACATTTTTGCAATAAAGCAGAAAGTTGACGTGATGTTCCCTCGGAAAGGGTAGTTGCTGAACAGCATATATGGCTCAGCTTTGTTGTGTCAGATGCCAAGCACCTTCCCAAGTGGCCTTATTTATTCTTCACATCATATGTATTCTTCTTTCCATCTCAACAATACTGGTTACTTCATAACTCTATTAATGAGGTGGTACTATTTTTTGCTTTTTTTTTTTTGGAGAATTTTCTTTTTATTTTAATCCTTAATTATATAATTAGGAAATTATGAAAAAACTAAGCTATTATAACAATGATGCTTTTTTTTTTAATTTGAGACGACATAATATAGTTTATCGCGTATAATTAATAATCAATTAATTATAATAAAATTTGTTATTTTTGTTAATAAAAATAATAAGTCTATATATTTGAAGAAAGAGAAAATTTTGAAGGTAATAATAATTGATACGGCACCATTATAGATAATAATGAATTTATGATTTATAGGAAGAATAAATATCTATTTTGATCTTTTGTTAATTTAGTTTGTATTAATTTAATAAATGAAAGATTTTTAGTGTCAATTTAATCTTCAATTTATTTAAATTACATCTATTGAAATCTTTCTACTAATTTATCACTTTAATTCTTAGAATAATTAATAATCTAACAACTAATTTAATCACATAATAATGTTATAATATTAATATGATCATATATTTATCATTTTCACTCTATGAAATCAATTATTATATGAATAATTTTGTTAATTATTCTAATAATAAACTAATACAATGATTTAATTGGATAATTAGAATATTAAAGTAATACTAAAATTTTTAAAAATTTTGATTAAATGTAATTGAATAATCTAAACACTACATTAATATAAAAAAATTTCAATGATTGAATTGATACAAATGAAGTAATTAGAATAGGAGTTTAATCTTCTTTCAAAATAAGCAAAGAAAAGAGGGTGAAAGGGAATCTAAGGGTGCGTTTGGTTTAAGTGTTTCCTGTTTTCGTTTTCAATGAAAATAGGAAATAAGGTTAGAAATATGTTTGATTTGATTTTGTTGAAAATATTTTCTGGAAATATTTTTTAAAATGGATTAAAAATTGAAAATAAAAAAAAGTTGTTTTCATCATTTTCATTTTTAAAAGTTGAAAATGCGGTGGTATTATTATAATTTTTTAAAATTTTTAATTAATTAAAAATAGATAAACCAAACATATTTTCATTATTTTTATTTCTTAAAAATAGAAAACATTAATCAAACCAAACATATTTTTTAAAATTTGAAATTCTGAAAATGAAAA
>JANHAO010026907.1:0-10970 GCA_026873985.1 Saraca asoca | reverse complement strand
CAATAATCATATAACATCTAAATCAAATGAAGCCATTTAACTTAGATATTCACAGCAAAATAGAGAGGAAATAGGAAAGAAATGACTAACAATTGAATGTAGAATGGAATATCAAGATCTCAACATAAATCTTTAAGTCTGTCAACCCCTTGTGCTGATTACAAACTCAGCCTTCTATGGAAGGCTAAAAATACAAAAAAAAAAAAAGGAAGAAAATGTCCTACACTATACTACCAAAAACTAAACTAAAAACTACTCTTAAAAGTACTTGTAAAACTGAACTAAAAACCCTCCAACAAAAAGAACTTTGCTACCCTGGAAAATGAAAAGCTAGCTTGCTGTTTGGTAAGTAGGCAATGATGGCTGGTGTAGCTGGTTGCTTATTGCCACTCTTTCCATGTGAAATACCCAATGCAGACTACTTTTTCTAACTTTTATTGTTCTCTAGTTGATTGAGTGTGAGTTGGAGCAAAGGATGATCCATTGGGCTCAAGAACCATGCCAATTGGGGGGCCTTAAAACCAAATTCTGCAGAGGCCCATTTCACAGCAATTCTACCTCTGTGTTACAGCTCATTTTTCATGCCCATAATGATCTATTCAGCTCAAGAAGTCTTCACAAGAAATATAGCCTTATGTCTTAGCTTCCATTTAGGTTTAGTTTGACCTCAATTGGACTCTTATAACTCTAGATATTACATGATAACTGCTCAGGGGTTAGGCTATCTGAGATCATATTCTGGTCTTATTTTTAACTCCAAATTTAGATAGCCAATTGTGTAATTCAGCCTTAGAGTCTTCATGAAGTTTGTAGAGATATGTCTTACTTTCCTACAAGACAAGAATCACATTAATTGAACAAGTGTAGCTCGAGTTATGACCAGAATACAAAAACTGCTCAAAATGGCCAAATTATGTAGAATTTTCCAAAATGATCCAGTTGACACTATACCATAAATATACACTAACACAGCTGAAAGTAAGTCATTTTGGACCTTAAAATGCTAAATGATAGGACAATTAAATGAGTGAAATATTTTGTTATCAATCTTGTAGCAATCTTGTTGCTCAACGAGACAGCAATCTTATTGCTCAGCCTCATAGCAATCTTGTTGCTCAGTGAGTCAGCAATCTTATTGCTCAGTGGCCGTTGTAAAATTTGCCTTTGCCAATAATCCCGTTGCTTAGTCTCATGACAATCTTGTTGCTCAGTGAAACAACAATCTCGTTGCATAGTCCTGCAGTAATCTTGTTGCTCAGCAAGACAATAATCTTGTTGCTCAGCCTCACAGCAATCTTGTTGTTTAGTGAGATAGCAATCCTATTGCTCAAGCTAGTAATTATACTCTTTCGCTCTCATTTACGGGCCGTGACTTGGTATCAATGGGATAGGCATCATGCCATCTCACCCCCAGATGTATTCACATGATGGTGAGATGAAAGCTCATCGTCAACGTGATAACATTTTTTAGTTTCAACCAATCAGGCGTGAATAATATTGAATCAATAAGGAATATCTCTCTTTTCGCATAGTGTTTCACTGGATAATTTATACAAAGATTTCAAAATGGTTATTAACCTTAGGAAAATATTACAGGATTAGAATATGATCCTAATGGAGAGCTCCAGCTCTTAATCAGTGATTTGCTGAGTTTGCTGAGCTTGCCATTCTAACGGCTTCACCACATAATCTTGTAATCAGCCTCTTCATAATTTTCATGAAGGGTTTGAGGTCAAACTACACTATTTTGAATTTGTTTCATGGTTGTGGACTTAAATGCTAAATTCTGTTATGGGTTGGACTATTTTGGAAAGTTATCTTGATTTTTGGCCCATAACATGAGCTCGAAATTATGTTTTTATGCAAGGTCAAGGCCATTGGAGTTCTAAAAGAATAAGCTACACTTCAGATGAAAGGACTTCTAACCTTAATTAGAAGCCCAATCAAGAGGCAGTACAGTGAGCTTATAAATACTTAGTTGAGCTACAATTATAATAACTTTCAGAATCATTTTTACATTGTCTTTAATTTTGGAAGGAGAGGAGCTCTATTAGGGCAAGGCTTTGGCTTTAATTAAGTTTCTTCTTTCCTTTTATTTTTTCTTTTTATTTTATATTAATGTGTAGCTAAACTCTTATTTCAATCTAAGGGAAATTCCACACCAATTCTTTAGTTAATTGTGAAACTTGCTTGTAATTTCAATTTATTCCCAATTTGATTCTCTTGATTCTTAGTTTTAATGCTAATAAATGCTTTGGATGATTGATTAAGGTGGCTAATTAATTAATTGTTCAATATGATTTACTGCTAGCTAAATTTCTATAAGTAATTTATTGTTGTTTATGGTTGTTTGATTAAAGTAGCAATATGGTTTTGATTTGCTATTAGGGTAAGTCAATTTTCCTAGAAAATTAGGGATAATTAGTTAAGTTGTTGTTGGGATAATTCAATTAATCAGACTTCATGTTTTCAAATTTTAATGCTATTGGTAAATTGGTTAAGGTGTTGAGCTTTAACTGATTGAGGAATAAGGATTAATTAGGTACTGAGCTTAGTTGGCTAACTTAGGAAGAAATTAATAAGAATTAATTAGATGTTAGATATAATTAGTTTCTTGACTAATTGGTCAAAAAGAAAATAAAATAATTATGTTAAAGATCAGTCACAGAATTTATTGTAAGAGTCCATTTGATTGAAGCTTTCTTATTTTATTTTTCCTTCTATTTTGATTATATTTGCTTTGCATTTAAACTAGTTGATTAAATTCCTATATCTAGTTAATATCCAACTCCTACCCATTTTACACTTGTTGATGATGGAATTTGGTTCAAGGCTAAATTCCAGTCAACTGAGATCAATTCTTGAACCCTAAACTATTTTCTGGTTAATGAGACAAGAAACAAAGACGGTGGTGAGACAAGAGAGAAGGATGACTGAGAGGAAGGGTGGCAATGGTAGATAGTGTTTTTAACATGGTTAGGCTAAATTTGGGTGACACTAGACTTTACATCCATGGCAAAGTTTTTATTAATGTGAAGGAAAGTTTACAAGGCTTTTTTTGCTAAACTGATTTAGGCTTTTCCTTTTCTTCCTCTTTTCTTTTTTTTTTCTTCTTTTTACAATGATTTCCCATATCCTATTTATAGAGGAATAAAGGTTACATTAAATGATTACAAGTTACAATTCCGTTACATCAAGAAATAAATGTAAATGACAAAAGAACTCATGCAATCTGGCTGATACAAGCTACTTTTTATGGGGTGGGCCACTTTGGTCAGCTGGAATTCAAGCTTGACGTAAGCCTATCTAGAACTCCTTCTCGCGGAGTTGTTGGTCTCGAGAGGTGCTTTGTTTTCATGGACCAAGATCCCTAATGTGGGATTATTGTTGTTCTTCGAACAACAAGGATAGGCTTAAGGTTGAAGGAGCAAGCTTGAACTTCATGTGAGCTAGGACTTAGCGGAGCTATATGCCGAACATGCATGTTGGGACCTTGCACACTCATCCTCAGCGAGCTAAACATCCTTCAGACTTAGCTTCTACCATGCCTTTGGCCTACTTGGGTGAGACCATTTTTTGCCCATAACATAAGCCCCCCAACTCTTAGTTTGCTTTATGGATTGGGAGTTGTAACTTTTTCTGTTTTAGTCAATGTCCTTGCTCTGTCATTTTGTCATTTCGGGCTTTCAATATTTCACTTCATCTGATATTGGCCATACTTCTTTTTCTAACTTGGCTTTTTAGTCGTTGGTGTGGCAATCTATTCTTTTTTAGAATGATTTGATCAAGCACGGTCTTTTATCCATCAGGTTATTCACTGAACCCATATTAGTTTATAAAGCCTGAGAATCACTTCTTACTTCTTCGTGACCAGATGGATGCATCAGCTAAGCCCTCGAATATCTTTGTTGGGTTAGCTTTCGACGAAGCACTGAGGCATGTATGGCTTACTGCATGGGGCTTTGAGGCATGGATAGTCTATTGCATGTGGCTCCCGTGCATAGCTTTTTATGTTAGCCACAGGGGAGATCTTGTGCATATCTTGAATTATTTCTTCACAACCTTGCCATGATTTCCAACCTTACCAACCAGATTCTTAGCACCTTTTTGAATTGCACTGGGTCTAGTCCAAGAGGAATCGCTGGCTTAGGAGGGATATAAGCAAGAATAGTCAGGCATGTTGGTCTTCCTGCTGGTGAGAGTTCATCTCCTGGTAACTAGCTTTATACTTTCAACAATAGCTCTAGGCTTTCTTGTTTTGTTTCTGTACTTCCCTCCTCTGATGTAAATTTAACCTCGTTAGGTGAGGCCTTTAGTGAATGAGCCTTTTTGTATAGCCCTTGAATGTTGTATTGGATGCTTTTCATCTACTTCTAATGATGATGTAAATTGTTGTAAATCAATGAAATGCTTGTTTGACCAATCAGCCATAACTTTTATGTGATGAACTTTAGCATACAGTTGCCTTGATCATCAATAAGTAAGATTCAGTTAGGTCGCATATGAGTTGCGCCTAGGCGGATCTTCACTAGTAAGCTGAAAGTGTTTATTTGCATGAAAGCTACAATGAGTTTGTGGCATCCTTGCAACTGTGTGAGCTTTTCTGAGCGCTTCGTAGTGCCTCCACACCTCAATGAGATGATAGGATTGCTTCATCTATATTCAATAACCTATACCATAGCAATCTCGTTGCTCAGTCTTACAGCAATCTTGTTGCTCAGTGAGGCAGTAATCTTGTTGCTCAGTCTTACAGCAATCTTGTTGCTTAGTGAGGCAGCAATCTCGTTGCTCAATCTTGCAGCAATCTTGTTTCTTAGTGAGACAACAATCTTATTGCTCAGCCACACAGCAATCTTGTTGCTTAGTGAGATAGCAATCTTGTTGTTTAGTGGCCATTGTAGAAATTATCCCTACCAATAATCCTGTTGCTCAGTCTCATGATAATCTCATTGCTCAGTGAGGCAGTAATCTTGTTGGTCAATCCTGCAGTAATCCTATTGCTCAGCAAGATAGCAATCTTTTTATTCGGTGAGACAATAATCTTGTTGCTTAGGCTAGGGGGTCTACTCTTTTATTCCCAGTTCGCGAGATATGGCTTACTTTGGATGTATCAATGGGGTAGGCTTCATGCCGTCTCACCCCTAGATGTATCCATAAGATGGCGAGATGAAAGCTCATTGCCATTTTTGGCAATGCTTTAGCCAATTGGTTATGAATAACATTGAATCAATAAGGAATATCTCTCTTTTCATGCAGCGTTCCACTAGACAATTTATACAAAGATTTCAAAAATGGTCATTGACCTTTGGGAATTATTGCAAAATTAGAATATGGTTCTAATGGATGGCTCCGACTCTCAATCAATGGTTCGTTGAGTCTGCTGAGCTTGCTATTCTGACAGCCTCACCACATAGTCCTATAACCAACCTCTTCTAATGAGGTCTTCTATGGCATCCTTCAATGCCCAACATTCTGAGGTGGTGTGCCTGACCTCATTGTGATAAGCACAGAATCTGCTTGGGTCTCTAGACCTAGTAGAAGTTCTCATGGGCTTGGGCCTCCCAAAGTCTTCCTTATGCCTTTCCACGATAAAAATCCTATCCTATGTATCTAACAGGACATTATAGCTTTCAAAGCAACCTTAAGGTTAAGGTCGCTGAGGCGTTGCCTTCTTCACAACCTGAGGACCAGGGTCATGACTATGACTCTCATGGTTCCTCTTTTTGCTTGTAGTGGGACCATTGGCATCTACCCTTTACTTGGGTTCCTCCGTGCTGAATGTTTCCTCCCATCTTATTTGCTTGACAGCTCGTTCATAGAACTCAGCTAGATCTCAGGCCAGGGACTTATAAAGGCTTTTGTATAGCATCCCGTCCTTACGGAGTCCCACTGAGATTGCTATTAAGATGCTTTCCACCATGGGGTTTTCTATGGAGTTAGCTTCATGCTTGAACTTGGCTACGTAATCCTTCAGTGTTTCATTCTTACGCTAGAAGATCATTGTGAGATGACAGGGAGGTGCGAGCTACCTCTTTAATGCCCAATACTAGTCAACAAATTTCTTTTGACATTCTTCCCAACTATTGACGCTATGAGCTGGTAGGCTTCTGAACCATGCCCGAGGGATGCCTTCCAATATGGCAGGGAAGATGCGGCACTTGAGCAAGGGGTCGACTGTTTGTAGATCCATTTGGACATTGAACACATCCAGATGGTCTCATAGATCACTATTTCCATCGTACAGCGAGATCGCAAGCACTTTAAGCTTTTGTAGGAGAGGCTACATCTCGATCTCCATAAAAAATGGTGAGCTTTCCTTATAGCAAGGTTGATTGTCCTGAGACTAGGGGTGATCCTCTAGTTGTTTAAGCCTTTGGAGGACTTGCCTTATTATTGGATCCTAAGCTTCCGACTGGGGACTAGAGTTCTTAGCTTGCTGTGAGCCTCTGGATCACTGGTCATGGTAACTTTTGTGAGTCTCTTTCTGAGTTTCTTTGCCTAACTGCTAGAGCTACACCACGATTTCTTCTTACCTTTGTGCATCTCGAGCTTGCACTTGTGCTAGCACTTTGACAATTTCAGCTAACTCTCTTACCATATCCTCGAGTGGTGGCTGACGGGCTGCCAGTTAAATGCCTGGAGTGCTAGAGCTCCTGGTGACTCTTCCTCTTGTCATTGTAGATGGTCAGAGAGATGATTCAGAAAATAGATGGGCCCTCCTTCTAGTACCAAAATGTTGATGGTGGAATTTGGTTCAAAGCCAAACTCTAGTCAACTGAGATCAATTTTTGAACCCCAAACTATTTTCTAGTTAATGAGACAAGAAACAAAGACGATGGCAAAACGAGAGACGAGGATGATCGAGAGGAAGGGTGGCAATGGTGAACAGTGTTTTTAATGTGATTTGGCTAAATTCAGGCAGCACCGAACCCTACGTTCATGGTAAAGTTTTTATTCATGTGAAAGGAAAGTTTATAAGACTTTTTTGCTAAGTTGATTCAGGCTTTCCCTTTTCTTCCTCTTTTCTTTTTTTTTCCTTCTTTTTACAATGATTTCCTATATCCTATTTATAGAGGAAGAAAGGTTACATGAAATGATTACAAGTTACAATTCTGTTACATCAAGAAATAAATGTAAAAGACAGAAGAACTCCTGCAATCCGACTGCTGTAGGCTACTTTCTGTGGGGTGGGCCCTTTTGGTCAGCTACAATTCAAGCTTGACACAAACCTATCTGGAACTCTTTCTCGTGGAGTTGTTGGTCTCAAGAGGTGCTTTGTTTTCATGGACCAAGATCCCTGATGCGGGATTGCTACTGTTCTTTGAACAGCGAGGATGGGCTTGAGGCTGGAGGGGCGAGCTCGAACTTTGTGCGAACTGGGACTTAGGGCCCATTTGGTTCAATCTATGGAAACAGAAAGGGAATGGAATTAAATAAGGAGAGAAAAGGGAATGGAAACTATTACTTATTTGAACTGCTTGGTTCAGTCAGGAAATAGAATCAGATTATTTGTGAATCCCTTTTTTACTATTTGGTTCAGTCAGGAAATATGATTTATAAAAATAAAAATACAATCCATTTTATGAACCTTAAATTCTATTATTTTTAAAATTTTTAATTTCTTATTTTATGAAACAAAAATAACTTTATTAAAAATAATTATTTAATAGAAATTATTTAATATAATAGAATTATAATTATTTAATAAAAATTATTTAATATATTTAATAAAATAAAAATAATTTTATGTTTAAATATATATATTTAATCTAAAATTATATCAAATATAAAATTATATATATTAAATATATTAAAATAATATATATAATAATTTTATATATAATATCAAATATTCAATATTAAATTATATAAAATCTATATGCCAAACATGCGAGCTGAGACCTCACGCACTCATCCTCTGTGAGCTGAATGTCCTTCGGACTTAGCTTCTACCGTGTCTTTGGCCTGCTTGGGTGAGACCGTTTTTTGCCTATAACACCCACAATCTAAAAGTAAAAGTTAATAAAATCATAAAAATATAAATCTTTAAAATAAACTAATCATCATAAACTGAGAAAATAAGAAGATTAGAGTAAAACATAAGGTCTCAAAATCTTACCAATTTATAAGAATAAATTTAAACCTCAAACTTCCAAAATGCCATCTTTTTGTCATACTAATTCTATAAAATAAATCATTTCATAACTCAATTTTATTTTTTAAAAAACAAATTACCTTATATAGAATCCAAAATAGTTATAAAAATTTAAACAATTAACAACATAATATTCAAAATACACAACATGGAAAAAAGTAGCAAAATCCAATGAAATTTTGTTATAATCAATCAATCTAATATCAAATATATGAACCAGGGTCAAATCCCTTTTTCAAGGTCGAGGTTAAATCCAAGACACTAGTAACAAATGTCTCAATAATCTTTTCAAACTCCCCCTTATCGCTCCACACAAATATTCTTCCATATATCTTCCATAATGGCCATATTAAAGGTTTCTAAGTACACTTGTGGTTTTTTAAGAAAAACTCGTAGGAATAGATAATAAACTCAATATATCTTAAAGCTTCAATTCAAACTTCCACATCACACTTTTATATAAGAAAATCATAAATCATACACTTTCTTCAAAAATATAAACATATTACTTTCAAATCATCATAAAAAAATTCCCATCATATGAATAAGCTAATTGATTTTAAAACGTCATAAAATCAAATAAAAATATAAGCATTCTTAACAAACAATTCCTCAATAAAATCCATCACTAGTATGTAAATATGGAAACAAGTTCTTAAGTATATATAAAAATTAAACAATTTACATTACAAGTTAAAGTAGATTATTCACTCACCTCGTAAAGAGCTAGAACAGCTCTAAATCCAATCTTTCCAATTAAAGGGGAAATGGTTCAAGAACCTCTCTTTATGAAGTTAGTGTTTAGTTTTCCTTCTCCATATACTTCACATGAATTTTAAAATTATAATCCATCCACACTTAAAATTAATTACTAGAATTTAACAATTGTAATCTATTAAATTGCCAAAAATTAATATTACCTTTCAAAGCACCTCTTCCTACATAGAATCAACTAAACATACTAAAATTTTCTTTTTAATGCAATTGAGTTTAGGATAGCACTCTACCTTGGTGCTGGCCGAACCCAGTTGCAAAAATGATAAAAAAAAAAATCTTGCCTAAAATTCCTCTCAAACAGAACTCACTTATTTAGAAACCATCTTGCTCCTTAATGAATCGGGGCTGAAGAAGGTGCCAAGTTGGTTAGAGTTTGGTCACACTATAGCTCCTATCAACAATCAACCGCAGAATCCAACAACACTAAAAGCTCACAATTGTTGTCAATGTAACCATGGAGACTGGAAGCATAACTGGTCTTGAATGAAGTTTGGTGGCCAACTGATTCGAGCTCTAATCAATGATGAATGATGGCGGCTAGGGATGAAAGCAAACACAAAGGACAATGAACAGGGGAAAGGGAATGACCGTAATGGTGGAATTGGGAAATAGAGAAGGAAAAGAATGGGACTAAGAAATCAATGGTGAAGAAGGAGGTGATGGATGATGAAGAGAGTAAGGATCGGGTACAAAGCAAAATAGGTATGGCTAAACAAAGGATAAAGAGTGGTTGAAAGAGGTTGGATTTTTGCGAAAAGAAGCCAAAAGTAAAAAGGAAAGGAAAAAAAATAGAAAATGGTGTAAAATGTATACATTAACCTTTCAATAATTTAAATTGAAATTAAAAAAAAAAGAACATTTTTGACTCACAAGAATTAAATCTAATGTAATACCTTGAAAAAAAAAAGTCTGGCAGAAGGACCAAATTAAAAATTCGGCAGAGACTAAATTAAAAGATTCTTTGAAGTTGGGCCCTAGTGAAAGGCAGAGGAAACATTAGGGGCCAAATTGTAAATTTTTCTATTTTGGAGAATCGGTCCCACCGGTAGTCAGTTCCCCTAGCCTTTTCTTTTTCTGGACACCTTCTTTCTTTTTCTAGAAACTTCCAGCTATTTCTCTCTCTCTTCCCCTCTAGCACTCTCTCTCTCTTCCTTCTCTGGCCCTTCCCTTCGGCAGATCACCTTCCTTATCTAGCTTCTCTTCTATCCTCTGGCACCCCATAGTGCAAAAGCTGAAGCCCCCCTGTGTAGCTGTGTCCTTCGGCTGGCTTTCTTCCTCTGACCTAATGAAGATTGATTACTCCAGCCACCTTTGACCGCCTCTTCCCTTCTCTGGTGTGTCTCCTTGGCCAGACAAGTCCACAATAGCTCGGGTTCTTCTTCTTTTTCCCTATACTACTAGTTCAGCTAGCCTTAGATTTTGGGTCGCGACGGCGCTCCGGTCAGTGACAAGATGACAGATGAAACTCCAAAACACAATGAGCATTCCTAAATCATCCAATTTATTCCATAGTATTCCGATAGCTAGATGTTAAGAAATTTGTATAAAACCCTTATTTGTGAGTTGTTGAAAAATTGGAATTTCCTTGTGGAATTGATTTAGATTGAATATCTAGACTAATTAAGATTATCGAGGCCAATGGACTTGGAATTCTAGCTGAGTTAGCTGTAAGGAGTGATCAAGGTGAGTAAACTATCTCCCTCACACAATAATCCCCTCTCGTGTTTTCTAAATGATATTTCTGTATTGAATATTATAATTTTTGAAGAATTAGAATTTTATTGTATGTTTACATGATTTTGTAATTTTGTTTGTATGTTGAATATTTTATGAAATGATTTATTGTGATGAAAACATGTTTGTATTTTGATTGTATCATGAGAATTGATAAAAATGTTTCCTGCATGTTAAATTGAGATTGAAATTGCTTTTGTTGCTTTCTGAATATTTTGTTGATGTTGCTTACCCGAAAATGAATTTTTGTATTTTATGATATGAAAATATGGTTGTTTGAAAATCATGTTATATGATGGATTTT
>JANHAO010026906.1:0-10994 GCA_026873985.1 Saraca asoca | reverse complement strand
GGTATAATGTTCTCCATTGAAACCTAGTGGCTTGTGCATAGGTGGACACTCAGGCAGCAAGAAAAAGTTAGAATCCATAATATCATATAGATACAGGTGTATCAAGAGCCAAAGCTCTGATACCAACTATCGGCCATAATTAAAATGGTTAAAGAAGCTAGAAAGAGAATGGATCTTACCCTTATCTCGTTGGAGATTAGTATACACTAGTATCAAACTTGAATTTTATTGAATTTTTATGTAAAAGAGTGAGAAAGAGTAGTTATGCAGCAAGAATGAATAAAGGTCAAATTGCAGAAATTAGAATAGTACAGATGAAAGTAAAGAGATGAAGACTAATATTTTAAAGTTGTTCCACTTGAATTGAAACTGCAATTCAAGTCTACTCCACTTGATCTTTCTCTACCGAAAGACCTCTGAATTAAAGAAGAAAACCTTTAGGACTGACAGGCTCCTGAAATGCCAGTTTTTATAATACAACCACAAGAGATTAACAGGTTTCTTGCTAACCTAGAAGATTTACAACTGGCTCTTATAAACCTATACAGATTTCTAAACCCTAGAAATCTTCAAATAAATGAAATAGAATTAATAAAAGAGATGGATATATAATACCAATTGTTTGAGAAAAATTTCCCAAATAGAGCTACATAAACTTGAAGCAGTTTTGATCCAGGAAGATTTCAAAACATTGAAGAATCTAAAGTATTTTGAGCATTTTTTTTCTCAACCAGTTTTCGTACTTGAAGATATGAAAAGATACATGAAAATCTCATATTTATAGGTGGAGATTGGGTTAGAATAACTACCATAACCGTCTGTAATGGAAAAATAATTTTTCAGTTTGTACATCGATGTAACATCGATTATGGTCTACTATTCACTAATTCATCGATGTGACTTCGATGTGAAATGAGTTGTCTGAAGCTATACATCAATTTATACATCGAAGTAGACAAATTTTTGAGCGTTCGATAATGATTTTGGTCGATAATGGAAGTGTCATCGATTTAATAATGAGATTTTCATTCATAAATCGAAGTAACATCGATTTAACTGTGAGTTTTTATTTAAATACATCGAAGTGACTTCAATTTGTTTATTAAGATCTTTCACTGTTCTTCAACACATCAATGTTGCATCGAAGTATACAGTAGAATTTTCCTTTAAAAATTAGTTTTCTCACTTCTTCTAAAAATAACTTGATCAAATGCTATTTCAGTTTATATACATAGAATCCTATTTAAAATATGAAATATTACAACCCTTAATCTTGAACTTCTTCATTGTTCTTAAATCAAAATTCTTGAAAAATAGATTCAGCATACTAAAACATATTGTTAGATTAAAATTGCTTTTTCAACATTCAAAACTAGTAAAAACCAGTATAGCTCAGAGTATTACTAATCTAATAAACTCTAAGACTAACGCCTTGAAATGGCATGAAGCCATGAAATCTAAAATGAATTCAATGCATGAGAATCGAGTATAGGAATTGGTCACTGCATCCAAATGAATAAAACCCATCGAGTACAAGTGGGTCATTAATAGGAAGACATATACAAATGACACGATACAAACCTACAAGGCTAGGTTGGTGGCAAAAGGTTATAAGCAAGTTTAAGAAGTTGACTATAAGGAAACCTTTTTGCTAGTTGCCATGTTAAAGTCCATTAGGATTTTACTTGCAATAGATGCATTCCATAAGTATGAGATTTTGCAAATGAATGTCAAAATAGCTTTCCTTAATTGAAACCAAAAAACGGATGCATATATAATACAACCTGAGGGTTTTGTGTCTAAGGCTGGACCCTACAAGGTATGCAAGCTAAAGAAGTCCATTTATAGACTGAAGCAAGCTTCACAAACTTGGAACATATGTTTTGATGAAGCAATCAAATCATTTGATTTCATCAAGAACTCTGATGAACCATATGTGTATAAGAAGGTTAGTAGGAGTGCGGTTATGTTCCTATTGCTATATGTAGATGATACACTACTTATAGGAAATGACATTTCCATGTTACAATCAGTTAAGTTATGGTTATCCAAGACATTCCCCATGAAGGATTTAGGAGAAGCAAGTTTCATTATGCATATGAAGATCTATAGAGATAGATGTAAAAGGTTACTTGGCCTTTCCTAATCCATATACTGTACAAGATGCTAAAGAGGTTTAGCATGGATAGGCCTAAGAAGGGGTTCTTACTAATTTTTATGGGGTTTATTTGTCTAGGAAACAAAGTCCTAAGATTGAAGATCAATGGAAACATATGAATGAGATTCCTTGGCATCAACAATAGGATCAATCATGTATGTCATGCTCTATATGTTGCCAGATGTCTCTTATGAACTAAGTGTGATAAGTAGAAATCAGGCCAATCTTGGTGAAAAAAACTAGAGTGTAGTGAAGACCACTGACAACTACTGAGACTAACAAAAAATAATGTTGCACTACTTAAGCTAGTAGTAAGGGCGAGCCTAAGTTGAATCCATAAAGACTTATAAATAATTTCTCAATGTTTATAGTGTAAAATATGGGGTAGGATATCTAATTAGAATAAGAATTTGAACAAATAATTTAAATGCAAAACAAATAGAAATAAAAATGGAAGGAAAAATCAAATGAGAAAGCTTTAATCCAAAGGACTTTTGCAATCAATTTTGTGACTAATCCTTGACATAATTGTTTCATTCCCACTTTCATCACTTAGCCATGAAACTAATTAAGCCCAACATCCAATTAATTCTTGTTAATTTCTTTCTAAATTTGCCAACCAAGCCCAACACCCAATTAATCCTTATTGCTAAATCAATTGAAGCTTGGTACTTTAATCAATTTACTAATAACATTAAAGTCTAAAAACACTAAGTCTAATTAATTAAATTACCCCAACAACAACTCAACTAATTACCACCACTTCTCTACCCCAATGGCAAATCAAAACCTTATTGCTACCCACAACCAAATAGCCACAAATGATAACATTGCATATGGAAATTTAGGTAACAGTAAATCACAATAAATAATTAATTAACTAGCCACCTTAATTAATAATCCAAAGCAATTATAAGCATTAAAATAGAGAATCAAATTAGGAAAATTAGAATTACAAGAAAGTCTCACAATTAACAAAAGAATTGGTGCAAAATTTCCCTTATATTGAGATAAGAGTTTGGGTACACATTGATACAAAAATAAAAAGGAAAAATAAAATGAAAGAAGAAACCTAATTGGGGATGGAGTCTTGCCCTAGTAGAGCTCCTCTCCTTTAAATTAGAGATAATACAAAATGAATCTAAATGTTATTACAATTAGGGCTCAACTAAGTATTTATAGGCTCACTACATTGCCTCTTAATTAGGCTGCTAATTATAATTGGAAGGAGACTTAATTGATGTGGATGTTTTTATATGAAAAGTATCCTTGTCTCTTAGGAGTCCAATAGCCTTGATCTTGCATAAAAACTTGATTCCTAGCTCAAATTATAGGCTAAAAATTGAGATAGCTTTCCTGAGCAGCCCAACCTATAATAGAATTTAGCACTTAAGTCTGCAGCCATAAAACTAATTAAAAATAATGTAATTTGACCTTAAGCCCTCATGAAAGTTTTTGGGATGGATCTTAGCTATCATATGGGCTTAGGGTTGCATTAAAATGGTGGACGGAGCTCCACTTATGAATGAATTATTGAAACTAGTTTTAGGTCATAGAATAGCACTCTATTTCAAATTTTAGGCTTTATTTGACCTCTAAAAAGGATGGAGTGGGCTTTGGGCTCTGCATGAAATTTTTAGATCTTTATCTTAGCTTTCCAAAGACATAAAAATCACCCAAAATGAAGGTCCATAACTCAATATATGCCTAAAAACTAAAATAGTCTGAAATAAGGTAAATTTACTGAATAAATGTAATTAAGCACAAAAATTGAGCAAGCCATTAAATTAATTTCAATTATGAAATTAAGCACATGAACATGAAAAAAGACTAAGTATAAAATGATATAAAATATGCATAAATTGTGTTCATCAATTGTTCTTAAGTACTTTAGAAGAACTAGGGATATGTTCTTGATATACAGAGGTGACCCTAATTTGAGACTTAGAGGTTTTATAAATGCAAGCTTTTAGTCAAATCAAGATGATTACAAATCATAGTTAGGATTTGTATTTACTCTTCATGTAGGTCAAGAGTTCAAAGCAAGATACCATAATAAATTCTACAATTAAAGCCAAGCACATTGCTACTTCAGAAGCAACAAAAGGAAGTTGTTTGGATAAATAAATTCATAATTGAACTAGGGGTGGTTTCTGACATTGTTAATCTTATAAAAATCTATTGTGATAACAATGGAACCATAGCACAAGCTAAGAAATTGAGGTCTCATCAAAGATTCTTGATGGTCCCAGTGAAAGATATAAAATCGCATTTCTTTCCCTTATTCCTTTAGAGGAATGTACATACACCTTAGTTTAATATGGATTTTTCATTTGAATTCAACAAGAATTGTAATTTATTGCCTTGTATTGAGAGATGTAGCAGACAATCAATTAGTGTTATATGGAAACAACAGATTTGATAATTGTGTAGAAAGATTTTAGATATAAGAGCAAAAAGAGATATTAAAGATAGATATTTAAAATGGTTCAACTTAAATTGAAACTGTAATTGAAGTCTATTCCACTGGATCATTTCTCAACTAGAAGACCACTTTATTAAGAAAAATTATTAAGATTGAAAAAGAGGGCTCCTGAAAGGCCACTTCAAAAACAAACACAATAATTACATAGGCTCTTGCTAACCTAAGAAACCACAAGAATTGAAACAGGCTCTTGCTAACCTATATAAGATTTCTATTAACCTAGAAACCTTAAAGGAAAAATGAAACAAATAAAGGTAAATTAAGAAAATACAATACCAAGGGTTTGAGATGAAATCTCAAACAACCAAGATGAATTTTGTAGAGCTTTCATTTAATATCTCTTGAATGATTTGAGAAAAGTAGTGAGATAGGAGCCAATCTTATTTTGCTCAATTTTCTCATAGAGTTTCACACTTGAAGGAGGAAGACAAATTGTTAAATCCATTAAAAATCTGAAGGGAGTTGGGCTTTTAGAACTGCTATAATCGACTATAACAGAATAACTAACTTTCAATTGGTAGATCAATTCATGAATCGATTCAGAGTGGTTATAACTAATGAATTGGTTTGGTAATCAAATCTCAGTCCTTTGACATCAAGTCTTAAATCAATTCAGGAAAAATTCCCAACCTTTGGTAAAATGTATTTTTCAAAACCTTTCTTCACAAATTGATTGATGAATCAATTCTAATATGATTTTTTCACAAGTTCTTTAGTGAATCGATGCTTGAATCAATTCATGAGGTAAAAAATAGTTTTATGAAATTCATACTTGTGAAAATATCTTTAAAAGACTTTGTTTGAGAAAATATCTTCAAGTGGTTTAATTGTATCTCACTATATTTGTAAAAATAATTGAATCAAAACTCATTTAATTCATTTACAAAAGATCCTATTAAAATAAAAATAACTCCTAGATCTATTCTCAGATCTTTTGAATCATTTCCTTTGAACCTACAACACAAATTAAAAACATTAAAGTGTACTGTCAAATAAAATTATTTCTCAACATTAAAACCAAGGAAACTATGTAGCTAGAGTAGCCTAGGCTAACAAACTCCCCCTTTTTGATGGTGATAAACAATTTTAGATGAGGTTCAAAGTTTAAAAAAAAAATTGAATCGGAGAATATCATCTAAAATGAAGTTTATGCTCTTTCTCTCCCTTTTGGAACATAAAAAAGAAATAAAGTAAAGTAATAAGCATATAAAGTAGAATAAAGTCAAGTTAAAAATTCATAGCTCCTTTTGAATTAATGACTAAATTTTGTCTCGAATCGATTAGGGAATCAATTCATGTACATAGACAAATTTTTTTTTGGAATTTTAAATCATATAGAAATATTGAAAAGTTATCTAAATTGATTTTGGAATCAATTATAAATTCAAATTTTTTATTTTTGAATCGATTCAGGAATCAATTCAAGTGGTCAACTAAAGCCTGGAAAAATTATAAATTGATTCTGGATTTGATTTAGGGTCCAGAACTTAGTTTTCATACAAAAATGAACCAAATTTTGCTGTTAATTTTCCACCTTAAATCTTTAAAGCATATGCCTGTAAAACAAACTTAAGAAACTCTGATGCTTATGTTAGATTTTGCAATTGAAAAGCAATCATAACAAATCAAAATATCAAGAATTATAAGAAATTAAAAAGCATATAGCAAACAATGGAAAACAATATAAAAACTGACTAATTGAGATCAATTTCTTCAGGGTTCATCATTCCAATTTCCCTTCTAATAAACACAAATATCTTTTTATCTAAAGGTTTTGTAAAAATGTTAGCTAACTGAAAATTTGTTTGCACAAAATCAATTGAAATGCCTTCCTTTTAAACATGATCTCTAAAGAAGTGGTGTCTAATCTGAAAGTACTTAATCCTAGAGTGCATTATAGGGTTTTTGGAAATATTTATGGCACTTGTGTTGTCACAAAGTCTTAGAATTTTCTCATACTTTAATCCATAGTCTAAAAGCTATTGTTTCATCCAGAGAATTTGGGCACAACAACTTCCAGTAACTATGTACTTTGCCTCAACAGTAGATAAAGCAACACAGTTTTGCTTTTTACATGACCATGAAACCAATGAGTGTCTAATGAATTGACAAGCACCACTAGTGCTCTTCCTATCTACTTTACTCTTGCATAATCTGCATCAAAATATCCTACTAGACTATAACTATTAGACTTAAGATACCAAAATCCTAAATGTTTGGTTCCTACCAGGTATTTGAAAATCCTTTTAATTATTGATAGGTGTGACTCCTTTAAGTTAGTTTGATATCTTGCATATACATAAACACTAAGCATAATGTCAGGACTACTAGCAGTCAAGTATAAGGGTGCTAAATAGGTCTCAAGCGTATGGGCCTAGTGAGCTAGCCCGTATTTTTTTACGGGTTGGACTAGGTGAGGGGCAGTCTGTTTAAAGCCTAAATGGGCCAAGCCCATTTAGGCTCTCATTTGTGCAAGCTCGCATGAGCTGACCAATTTAGCACCCTAGGGGTGCTAAACGAGCCTCAAACCCATGGGCTTAGTGGGTTGGCTTGTATTTTTTATGGGATGAACTAGGTGAAGGACAACCCATTTAAATGCAGGCCTAAGTGGGCCAAGCCCGCTCCATATGGGCCGGCCCATTTAGCACCCCTAGTCAAGTATAACAAACTACTTATCATCCCTCTAAATAAAGTAGGATATACACTTTTACCATTCAAATCATGATCTAATTTTAAAGATAGACTCATAGGTGTGCCTATAGGTTTACATTTATCAAATTGAAACTTCTTTAACATTTCAAGAGTATATTTAGTTTGACATAAGAAAATGCCTTTTGTTGATTATTTAATTTTGCAGGATAAGGAACAAGGTCAGCTTCCCCATCATGGACATCTCAACTTCATTTTGCATTCACTTTGAGAAATTTTTGCATAATTGCTCATTTGTAGAACCAAAAATAATGTCATCTACATAAATTTGTAAAAGTAGAATATCTTTACCCTTTTCTAATATAAAAAATGTTGTATCAACATTCCCTCTCTTAAAGCCTTTTTGGATTAAAAACTTACTAAGTCTGTCATACCAAGCTTTAGGTGCCTGTCTCAGACCATATAAGGCTTTTTGCAACTTGAAAACATGATTTGGATTTAGGGGGTCTTCAAAACCTAGGTTGTACATAGATATCTTCTAAAATGTATCCATTTAGAAAAGCACTTTTAGCATCCATCTAGTAAAGTTTGAAATTTCTTCTACAAGCAAATGCTAACAATATTCTAATGGCTTCTAATCTAGCTACTAGTGCAAAGGTTTCATCAAAATTTATTCCTTCTTCTTGGTTGTATCCTTTTTCTACTAGCCTAGCTTTGTTTCCTATTATCACTTCATTTTCATCAAGTTTATTTCTAAAAACCCAACGAGTCCCTATTACATTATGATGATCCAATTTTGACACAAGTGTCCAAACTTGGTTTCTTGTAAACTGGTTTAATTCTTCTTGCATGGCCAAAATCCAATTATCATCTTGTAGAGTCTCTTCAATATTTTTAGGCTTAATTAAAGAAACAAAAGTGTTGATAGTGAAATTTGGTTCTAAGGATCCAACATTTTAGTCAATAGGGTCAGTTCTTGAAACCCCAAATTGCAAGCTAAAAATGCAAGTATAGACTAGGAAAAAGAAAGAGAAGAGAGGAAGGATGAGAAGCAATGGACACAAAGTTTTATCATGGTTTGGCTAAACCTTATTTAGGCCCTTACATCCACGTTGAACTATATTTTCAGCTAAAGAACAACGATTCTATATGATTTTATAGGACTTTAATAATGCTCTCTCACTAGAGTTTTTCTCCCTACTCTAACAGAGTGTTTGCATTCAATTCCTCACTTGTTTCATGCAGTGGTTCTTTATGGCTATTTATAAACATAGGGAAGGTTACAAGTATAATTTTACAGATAGTAGAATGATTACATATGTCGTGCCGCTCCAAGCATTAAATGCTTGGCATCGGATAATAAATGCTGAGTGAATCATTATCGGATTTTCAGTGGCCTGATGTGTCAGTTCTGAATGATGATTTGTTAGTTGAGGGACACATGTCTCTAGCTGCTGACTGGACCTTTTGTACATTTTCTTGGCTCGCTATCTTAGCAACCCGAAGCCATACTAATCAACCTTTCTAGGTTCATTTAGTGGGTTTCTCAGAGGATGTCCTTGGTGCTTGCTTCTATCAATGAGCCAGAGTCTTCCTCAGTAGATCTTGCTTAGCTTTCATCCCGTACTCGTATTTGGTGGGCTATGACTCTTACTAAGTGACCCCAACTTAGGCTCTTTGTGATTGGGCTTTGCATCTTATTGGGCCTTTGGTGAACTTGTTTTCTTTCACCTAGAAAACACCCATAACATAAGCCCCCAAACTCTCAATTCACTTCACGGACTAGGAGTTGTTATTTTGTCAGCAAAATCCTTATTTGTAGTCTGAAATATGGTCAAGTCTTCATCTTGTAGTCTTTCGGTTAGTCATGACCTCTTGTTATCTCAATATTGTCCTTGGACCTTGATCATTAGGGGAGATTGAGATTTTATCCCTTGATCCTAACTGGGCTTACCTCGATCATTAGGATTTTAGTATTGTTCCTTGAACCCTACTGGGCATACCTCGATCATTGAGTGAGGTCCTCAAGCCTGACTAGGCGTACCTCAATCCTTAGGATTTCAATATTGTTCCTCGAACCTAACTGGATGTACATCAATCGTCGGGTGAGGTCCTCAAACTAGACCGGGCATACCTCAATCATCGGGTAAGGTTAGGATTTCAATATTATCCCTTGATCCTGACCATGCAAACCTCAATCATCAGGATTTCATCATTGTTCCTTGAACCCTACCAAGTGTACCTTAATTGTCAGGTGAGGTCCTTGAACCTGATTAGGCATACCCTAATCATCAGGTGAGGTTAAGATTTCTATATTATCCCTCAATCCTGATCGAGTAGACCTCGATCATCAAGATTTTAGTATTGTTCCTTGAAGCTGACCAGGCATACCTCGATCATCAGGTGAGGTCCTTGAACCTAATCGTGCATACTCTGATCATCAGGTGAGGTCAAGATTTCAATATTATCCCTCGATCCTGACCTGGCAGACCTCAATTGTCAGGATTTTAGTATTGTTCCTTAAACCTGATCGAGCATACCTCAATCATCAGGTGAGGTCCTTGAACCTGATCGAGTGTATCTCGATCATTAAGTGAGGTTAGGATTTCAATATTATCCCTCGATACTAATCGGGTGGACCTGGATCGTCAGAATTTTAGTATTGTTCCTTAAACTTGACGGGGCATACCTCGATCATCCGGTGAGGTCCTCAAACCTGATTAGGCATACCTCAATTGTTAGGTGAGGTCGAGATTTCCATATTATCTGTTGATCTTGATTGGGTGGACGTCAATCATCAAGATTTTAGTATTGTTCCTTAAACTTGATTGGGCATACCTTGATCATTGGGTGAGGTCCTCAAACCTGATTGGGCATTCTTTGATCATCAGGTGAGGTCAGGATTTCAATATTATGCCTCAATCCTAATTGGGTGGACCTCGATTGTTAGGATTTTAGTATTGCTCCTTGAACCCGATCGGGCATACCTCGATCATCGAGTGAGGTCCTCAAACTTGACTAGGCATACCTCGATCATCAGGAGAGGTCAGGATTTCAATATTATCCCTCGATCTTGACCGAATGGACCTCAATTGTCAGGATTTCAACATTGTTCCTCGAACCTGATCAGATGTACCTTGATCATCTGGTGAGGTCCTCAAACCTGATTGGTTGTACCTTGATCATTAGGTAACATCGGGATTTCAATATTATCCTCCAATCCTGATCGGGCGGACCTCGATCATCAGGATTTCAACATTGTTCCTCAAACTCGACTGGGCATACCTCGATTGTCAGGTGAGGTCACTTCTACTAGCATTTCGATATTGTCCCCGCAAGAGTCTAGTGCTCGAGGCACTACTTGGATGTGAAGCGAATTGGGAGCTTTGTGTTGGATTTCAATGCAACAAGCATAGTGGAAAATTGAAATTTTCAAAACCCACACAGGATCTATATGAAAAACATAAATTAGTTAGTTAAGATCATACCTTATTGATGTGTAAAATTTCGCAAGTGCATGGCATAGTTGTAGCTAGTATCGACAAATATGAGTCGATTCCATAGGGAAGTTATTTCAATTACTAGAATTTTTACAACTCGACTATCGAAATTTATTAAGGAAAGAACAAGTAATAAGGAATAGAAAAGAAATAAAGTAGAATAGAAAAAGAAATTTAAAGAAATAAAGAAGTAATTAAAAGA
>JANHAO010026905.1:0-10974 GCA_026873985.1 Saraca asoca | reverse complement strand
TTCCGTCGGAATTTCCGTAGGAAAATTCCAACGGACAACGTCCGTTGGAATTTTCCGTTGGAATATCCGAATTTTCTTGTAGTGTATGAAATTTAAGAGAAATAATAGTAAGCACCTTTATAAACAATGGATTAATTGTGATGTTTACTCTTATTTAAATTATTACCAATTAAATTAGATATGTGGAATATTAAATAAATACATGAAAATGAGTTAGAAATCATGGGAAGAAAATAACATGACAAGCCAAGATCCAATGATAATATAATTTTTGTTTAAAAATGCCACATAAAAATCATGCAATAGAAATTATTAATTAGGTAGATGATCGAGGTTAATTCCAAAGTTTTAAATAATTTAATATTGCAATTCTAAATTTTTAAAGTTAACAGGAGTAAAATTGAATAACCTAAATTAAACCCTTAGTGGTGCAATGATGTCTGATGTTGAATTAGGATTTTTCTCAACCCTTTCAGTGTCCAAGGTTTGAACCTAGGATGTTACTTATTTGTGTTAAGCAGTTTTTACTCCTACTACAATGAAAAAAAAGAGGCTAAAATGCACCAAACCTCCATATGTTTTGGATGATGTCTATATAACTTTCTAACATTTAAAAAGGCGCATCTTATTCCCTTGTACTTTTATTCATCTATACTTCATCCACATATGTCTATTTTCCATTCATAAGCTCAACAAAACATTCATATAGCTATTACATGACCATTTAAAACCTCTGTTTCCTCCAAAAGAAAACTAAAAAATGATTCATTATTTTCAAGTTCAATCCAATTGTAAAGTTTTATATAAAAATGCTAAGGAACACAATGCAAAATAAAAGAGATATGTCGATCATTTGTATAATTCAAGAAGTTGATTTGTTATAATTTTCAATTTCCTCTAATGAATTTTCCTCCTCAAATTTTTATTCTTTCTCTCTAAAAATTTAGATTTGCTTTTTTTAGAGGGAAGGTAAGTTTTTTGTGGTTAGATTACGTTAATGTTTTGTTAGGTTTTTGAACAAAAAATAAACGGATGTGGACAGAGTATATATAAATTAAAGTACAAAGAGATTAGATATATTTTTTAAAAAGTCAGGAATTATATTTATAACATCCAAAGTACAAGAGTTTTGATGCATTTTCGGAAAAAAAAATAGTTTTATGTATTTTTCCCTAAACAATTGGTACATTTTTAGGCCTTATTGTACACTTGTCTAGACCTCTAAACATATTGAGATCCATTTGGGTTTGAATATTACGGCTTGTTTATTTTTAAACAATGTCCATTTGCTGCAATCTCCAAGCCCAATTTGTTGTTGCTTTTGTAAATTGCATTCCAACCTAAGTCCATATGTTGACCAAGAAAAACCCTAAGTCCATATGCTACATTTGCAGGCCTAATAAGGTATTCGATAATCTTTATCAAGATTGTCTGGAAACATGGGAATGAAAGATTTTTCGCTGAGTAGACATCAGAGTAAACCCATTTTTTCTTTTCGTAAAATTCAGTTTTTTATTTTAATTTTTGAAATTATTTTTATTAATTCTATTATTATAAAAAATTAATTTGTTTAATTTCGTCTATTAGTTAATGTCTATATGAAAATTAATTTATTTGATTTTGTTTCTAGAAAAGGACATATTTATATTTTACAAAGATAAAAGTGAGAAAAATTAAATTTCATAAACATGAAAAAAAGAAATTTACTCTGCAAACTAGTTGACTGCCATGCCCAACAAGAGGAAATATAATTTGTTGAACTAATCATAATTTTTTCAATATAAAATAACTTGGCATCATATGGAAAATTAATCAATCACATAAGACCAATATAATTAAGTAGGAAATAGTCTACTTGTCTCTACACCATTGCTACATGGATAGTATTTAATTTAAGTCCTTTTAGCTATGTCCATTAATTATTAGTATAATTTACATTATTACATAAACATATTTATATGTATGTTATTTCACATATATCACACCAATTTGAAAATCGACATCTATCTTAACGATATTGTAAGTTAGAACAATTAACGTTAATTTTTTAACTAATGTATAAATCAAGGACTAACGTCAGTTTGTAATATACAACTAATATCTTTTTATTTTTTAAAAAAAATTTATACATCTATTTTTTTATGAAAAATTGACATATTTTTTTCGCTAAAAATGTCGATTTTTATCACAAGTCGATGTCAAACCAACATCTTTTCTCAACCATTAAAAATATCAATTTTATATAAAAATCAGCATTGTTAGTGGACCAAAAGATGTTAGTTTTGTATAAAAACCAACGTCTATTCCCTTAAAAAGAAAACACATGGTGCTAGCTATATTTTTACATAAACATGCTACTAGGTACCTACATTTTAAAATTTGTTATTATTTACATAGAAACAACTATCAAACGAAAATCTATAATTATCCAACATAATCTCAATTTCAACAACTTCAAATATTTTATTGGATCAATAAAAAATTTAAGATATTATAAAAATAAATTAAAATCAAAACATGCCAAATTAACAAATCTACACATAATAATTATTTACTTACTTTTTGAGTAAATTCCCTCAATGGTATTTTTGCCTTAATTAAGCCTTCTCCTATAATGCAATTTCTAATGTTGGTAAGAGCTTCAAGTAATAAATATTTTAAGTTTTGCTATGTCCATCAATATAAGTCCAAACTACATTTTGATATATACAATTCATGAAAGCCAATTTACCTGAAAAAAAAATTATTTTTTATGAAATTAACAAAATGATATATATATATTTAATATAATTAATTTAATTAAATTTATATGAAACTAATTGTAACATTCATACTTAAGAGCAAACTATTCAAGAAGCTATACATATTGTATATTGTTACCAGATGATTGAATTTCTTCCCAAGTTAGTTTTTGTTCTACTGAAATTAAACAATTTTATTATCAAGTCATATTAAATTTAATAAACACATAATGAAGTATCTAAATTAAAAATTATAGTGCTAGTTTTCTACATATACAATAAACACATAATATATCAAGTATAAGCATCTGAACTAAAAATTATGTAGTTTCCTGCATATATAATAAACACAATCAATTATCTTTAATTTTTTCTTAATTTTTTTATCTGGGAGGATCTTCAACCCATATTCTTTTACGATGATCATCTCACATGTAGAACTCCTCCAAATTGCCTTCATCATTCATTAGAGGCAATCCTAAAGAGAAAGGCAAGGTCTCCTCAATGTTGTTACTTACGTCTTCTTTATCTGCATTATTAGCAATCTATCTCTTCCTTTGAAAAACTATAGACTACTTCTTATCAGCTGAGTTTGTGATATAAAAAACTTATTTTTCTTGGGATGCCATTATGAATGGTTCCCCCGTATAACCCTCTCTATTAAGATCCACCAATGTGAATCCTAACTCATTGACTCAGATGTTGTTGTTATACTGAACCTATTTACATCAAAACATAGACACCCTGAATTTGATGTAGTAAGCTCCCATATGCCTTTAATGATCCTATAATATGACATATTCATATATATAGAGCTTTTATCTTTAGAACTAGAAACATGCATTGACTAAGCAACTAAATTAACCCTACTATTTTGCATAATGCTCCTATCATCTTGTCTCTTTGTATAGAAAGAATATCCATTGATGTCATATCCATAACAAGATAAGACCTCCATGTAAGGCCTATGGGTTAACCATCTTATAGTTTTAGAAACATCATTCAGTGTTTTCACTAACAAAAAATGAACTTGATTCTGGAACCAAATGATGAATGAGCAGTTGTGTTTAGTTTGTACCCACTATTCATTCTTTCCATGATTATACTCTTCTGTAAGGGTCACATTCTTGTTCAAGTAAGACTCCACTTCTTCACTATTATGTAGAACATAAAGGTGTGCCTGTATCCATATTTTGTGATCAATGCTCACCACTCGAATTCCCAATGTACCCTTCTACAATTTTTCCTTTGTAACAAAACTTGGGAACTCAGTAGCTTCTACATTTGATAAGTATTTACTGCAAAACTTAACAACCTTTACAACTATGCAACTTTTAACAATACATCCTTTAGGCTGATGACAATTCCCTACATACCTTTTTAAGATTTTTATATATCATTCAAATAGGGTACATCCACCTTAAATAAATTGATGCACATAGTTTTATTTCACTCACCAAATGACCAACCAGATGCACCATGATGTCAAAAAAGGAAGGTGGAAACTACATCTCAAGTTGACATAAAGTTACAATAACTTCCCTCTGCAAGTCATCCAATTTTTTAGGGTTAGTGACTTTGTTATATATTGCATGAATAAAAAACAAAGTTTAGTAATGGCGTGTTTCACATGTTTAGGCAATATTGATTAGATAACCACTGATAACAGTTGTTGCATTAAAGCATGACAATCATGAGACTTCAAATCAACTAATTTTAAATCTTTCATTGAAACAAGGCTTCTAATGTTTAAAGAATACCTTTTTTACACCTTAACACCATGTAAACACTCATAGAAACTTGTTTTCTCCTTTTTAGACATAATATGACAAGCTGGAGGTAAATACATACGTTGACCATTCTTCTCTAGTGCTAATTGCTTTTGTATTGCCATTTCAACCAAGTCTAGTTTAGTTTTGACTCTATCCTTGGTCTTATCTAATATGTTCAAAAGCATTCCAATGAAACTATTATAGATATTTTTCTTCACATGCATCACATCAAGATTATGTTTCATAAACAAGATTTGCCTATATGTAAGATTAAAGAACATGGAACCCTTTTTCTATGAAGTCTTATCACTAGCAAGTGTATAGAGTTTGCCAAGACTAACATCAATATTCTTCACTTGTTCATGAACCTAGTCCCCAGTTAATGGCATTGGCACTTTTCCCTCCTCCGATGACCTATTCAAAGCCTTTCTTTGCCTATGATAATGGTGGGACTGGGGAGTAAATCTCCAATGATCAAGATACACTATCTTCTTTCCATGCTTAAATTGAGAAAAAGATGCATCGTTCCCACAAATAGGTCATGCTTTATGTCCTTTGACACTGTACCTAGACAAGTATCTATAAGTTGGGAAGTTATTTATTATGCAATAGAGCAAGTCATACAACTGAAAAGACTTTTAATAATATACGTCAAACACCAACACACCTTCATCCTATATCATCGTCAAGTCTTTAATAAACAATGCCAAAAAGACATCTATATCATTTCCCGATTGTTCCCCACCCAAAATCATCAATAACAACATTATTTACTTGCATTTCATACATAACCAAGGAGGTATATTGTAAATTACTAATAGAACGAGCTATGTGTTATGTTTGCCACTTAAGTCACCATAAAGGTTCAATCCATCTATACGAAGTCTAAGTCTAAGGTCTCTTACTTCACTACCAAATTTAGGAAATAATGAATCAAGTGTTTTCCATTAAGGACAATAAGTCGAATATTGAAGTTTGTCATCAAAATTCATTTGGTTTGCAAGCTATGTTAAGTTCTTGGCATCTTTTGATTACCAAACATGCATTTAAACCTTGGTACTATTGGAAGATACCATAACACTTTAGCCATAGCACCTTTATTTTCCATGACATCATTCTTCTTCAATTTCTAATGTGATGTCTCACATTTTAAACACTCATATAAACTTTTGTACTCCTTTTGGTATAATGTACAATCATTAGGTTAAGCATGTATTTCCTTATACTTCATACCTATCAGGCATAAGGTTTTCTTGGCCTTATAAGCATGATCCAAAAGTTCATTACCTTTCAAAAGCAAATATTTCAACACTTTATGTAGGGCTATAAAACTTTTGTCACTTTACCCAACCCCCACTTTCAAGTTGAACAATCTCAATATAGTAGATAATCGTGTAAATTTAGTACATCCTAGATACAAAGGCTTTTCTGCATCAATTACCAAGCTTTCAAGGATTTGCGGCGACTCAGTAAAATTATTTTCAATAACATTATGCACCATATCCTCTAATCAATCATCCAAACCTACATCAATTTCATTATTTGGTGCCCTCCCTTGTCTTGATAACTACTAGACATACTAGACAATTCACTTTCACCATGACATATCCATCATGTATATCCTTTATCAGTGCCATGAATAAATAAATGATCTTTTACCTTATCGGCTTTCATTCTCTTAACACAACAATATCTGACACAAGGACACCTAATCTGCTTATTACTATTTATAGCATTTTGATCAACAACAAATCTAATAAATTCCTCAACCCTATTTACATATTCTTCACTCAATAGATCATCAAGCATCCACTTATGATCCATGACTATTTAATCTAAATTTCAACAAATACACAAGTCAACAAATAATTTTGGGTGAATTCAATTTGAAAAATCCTTGAATTATGGAAATATTTCAATTTGTTCTAAATTACAACAAATACATAAGTGAATTAATTGTGGATAGCCATGAATTATTTGGAAAATCATAGAATTATTTCATAAAAAATATTTCAACTTGTCCTTGCAATCATGATTGAAAGCTTTTGAAGAGAGCTATAGAGTTTTCACTTCAGGTCGGTTCGATCCAAAATTAAAAAATAACTAGGGCACACAATTAAGCATAATTAGTGCACAATTCATCTCATCCAATAGTATTAATCATTAATAAAATTCAAAAAGAAAAGTAGCTATTACCTAAATATAAAAAGAGAGCGAGATGAAGAAGATCAGTTTAAACCATCAAGAGAGGGAGAGTGAGAGTGAGCTAGACTTTTGTGGTCAGTAAGAGAGTGACAGTGAGAGTAAAGTGCCTTAGAATCACTAAAAATGGTGGAGGAGAGGGCTACAATTTCAAACCAGCAAGAGAGTGAGAATGACAATTAGTTCTATGAAAACTTCTATATGAATATAGATGAAATCATCATTCATCATCTTTTTAGCCATAACTTTTTCCTTGATACAACATAAAGCATCACTTGAGGCTAAGTTGGCTAAGTTAGTTGAGTCATTGAATGCTTACCTTCAACCTCCCTTGCCTCATTCCCCTTCTACTCACTCCTTTCTTGGCAAGATGCCTAATTGACCTACATAAAATTATAAAATTTAGATATTAGAAATATAATAAAATTAAATCTTTCAAAAATATTACTTATTATATAGAAAATGATACCTCTATAGCCAAAGTGATAATACTTTTTGGCTATGTGATGTAAATCCCAATCGGTTGACTCACTATCTTAGTTCATCTGTTGGCATCAGTAATTTTGCACTCTATCTAGTGGGTTGTTAACAATGACCTTTGCTTGATTGCTCAGTAATTGTTGGCAATAGAGGGTGCAACTGTGGAAAATCCTTCCATATGCCACTATTTATTCCTTAGGTGCTAGAGCTGGAAGACATTTGGCTCCTTCCTATATAGACAAAAAAAAACTAAATTGAGAAAGTTATAATGTTATTTTTCACAAAAACTATTAGAAACTACTTACATAATAAAGGAAGTTTAATCTTTTAGTGATAGCTATTTACCTCTAGTAGCTTTGCAAATGGGTCAAGGTCTCCTGGACAATTTTCACACTATTAGGTCGGGGAGAAGGGTGCATTTCTAGCCATCATTTATGGGCCTTAAGCTAACGAGTAATTGCACACCTATCTTCTAAATGTAGGCCATCATCATCTGATCAAAGATTTCTACCATCTTGGCTTGGGTCTCCTCTCTCACTATTTGTATCATTTGAGTAGTAATCTCTGTAGTAAGATCCTCCATAGAAGGTGATGATCCTCAGAGACACTTTAATGATCCTCCAAAATAGTCCTTAAGACCCACTTCTCTCTAACTCTTTAACATGACTAGGATGCTCTTGAGTTCCCAACACATCTGTTAATATGTCCATTCTTCCAGATGAAGTAAACTCTTTTTAGGTTGTTTGCTGTGTGAGAGATTACTGTGGCATACAATTAAGAATATTTATTAGCACTTAACACTTATAATTACTTAAGCAATTAATACTTGCAAATTACTTACAATTTTCTTAGCAACTATCTAGCTTTCTTCAGTCGTGTATCCACCTTTTGTGTTGACCTTGACTCTTTTTTGCAATTCTTGCCAAGATATGAAAATTACTTATGAATTAGACTGATTAGAAGCTTATTGTTCTACAAGCTTTTCTTTCATTAAAGCTTACTCAAGGTTCATATATCCGCCACGTGATAACCTATGTTTATATTTGGTTTTTGCTTGTCTCTCTCTATTGTTGCACTTTTGCCTTGTTGATAAAAAAAATAGTTAGAAAAAATATAAGATAAGATGGCCAAATTTACATTGGCATTACTTCACAAAATCAACCCACACTTGTTGATTGAGAAAGTTGTATTTCTTATTGGGGTTTTCATCATCCTTCCTCTTGAAGGTGATGTGATCCTTTGTCAATCGATTTTTGAAATCTTTCCACCACTCCTTAACAAATTTTAAGAATTCATTTTTTTCCCCACATCAACTTCAAATGTGGTTTACAAGACAACACACACATAGATTATACTTATATATGATTATTCTAAGAAGATAGTTATACATATCTTAAACACAAATTAGAGACAAGTAATATATACTAAGATATCCTACTTGATGTTCTCCATAATGTCCTTTGGTAATTCTTTCAAGTGTTTAATATTGATTGGCACTTTGGTGTGTGTCAACATGTTAATATAAATCTTTGTTTCGATGAACCATCCCTAATTGCCTAACCCTTAACATTGAAGTCAACTTTCATCTTCTCTCTTCTACTATGGATAAGGGCCATTTCCTTCATAAGGGTGGTACCCCTTGTACTCTTGTTAGTATATTGAGATGGATTCATATGCCTATTTAAAAGGAAAAAAAGAAAAAGAAGTTAACCTTACACAACTATTATATCAGTTGTATTTCTATTTATTCCTTTTATATACAAATGGTTGTCATATCAAAGATAACTAATACAAATTTTGAATGTTTATGAACAAATGGAGTGAACATTCCAAGGTTATGTATTAGACTACATTTGACCATTTTGAATGGGAAATGGTTATGTTTTGAGGTTTGGTTTTTACCAAGTAAATTATAAGAAAAATCTTAGATGTATTCCTAAGTACTCTGCCAAGTGGTACTAAACAGGACATGCATGACCAGATAATCAATGCCAAGAATCATAATAAAAAACTAAACCTAGCCGAAATTATTTTCAATAAACAAACTAAGAAACGAGAGAGAGATAAAAAGCTAACTAAAATATAAACCATTAGCAAATTACAAAGTCAAAAAAGTATAAAAAAATCGATATAACTTAGAGAGGAAGAAACCAATATAGTGTAAGAAGAATGAAGTTCCCTACCTTGATTAGTGATGGACTTGAAATGCAAAGATCAAAGACAGTGAAAATAACAAAGAAAAATGTAGCAAGGGTTTGATACTGATTTTGTAAATGTTTCAGATAGGGGAAAGTGTCACGTCCCAAAATATAAAGATTGGTGGGTAAAATTTAAAAATTAAATGTGCACAATTTAGATAAATGTGGATCTTGCTCTTTTCTCGTTGGAGAATTATATACAACTTTGTTTTTATTTAAATCAGTTCTTAACATAGAAAGCAGAAATTGATGATCAATGATGTAGATGGACAAATATTAAAAATTAATGAAAACAACAGAATATGAATATTGAAAAGAGAATTTGAGACTCAAATTTTTAAAGTCATTCGACTTGACTTGAATTGAAACTACAATTTAAGTCTACTCCACTTGATCTTTCTCAACCAAAAGACCTTTTTAATTAAGAATAAAAATCATTAGGATTACTAGGCTCCTGAGCTACCAATTTTACAACACACATACAAAAGAAATTAATAGGCTTCTTGCTAACCCAGAACAATTGGGACAAGCTCTTCTAAACCTAAAGGAAACATAAGATTAACAGATTCTTGCTAACCTATACAAGATTTCTAAATCCCTAGAAATCTAAAAAACACAAATAGAGATAAGAAATGTAAGAAGTACAATACCAGATGTTTAAGATAGAAATCTTAAACAAGCTAAGATAAACTTAGATGAAATTTGGTCCAAATAGCTTGAATGAAAACTTGAGTAATTTCTTCAGAAAAAATAAGATGAAGCAGAGAGAATTCTATAGTTCTTTTTCTCAGATGATCTTGTATGTAAAACTCATCAAAAGTTTATCAAAACATTTCTTGTAAAAAATGTGCCCTTCTTTTATGAAAAATCGTTTATATAGTAAAAGTAATTAAGTGGTTATAGCTGCTATAACCATCTATAATGGAATAATTGATTATTCATTATTGCATCAATGTGACATCGATTATGGTCTATTATTCACTAATGAATCGGTGTATAATTAATGTATAGTTTGTTGATTTTCATCGTTACATCGATTATGCATTAAAGTAGTGATTTTTCAAAACTTTTGGTAAGATGACTTGTACTGCATTCTATTTTATAACTTGATGAATCAACACATCGAAGTGGAATCGATTCATCATACAGAAAAATATTTTATAAAAATTTGATTTTCTTCAAATCGATTTTCCTTTCATCTCATTGTTCTGATTTAAAAGATATGGATCAAAATTCATCTAAGTTTGTTTACAAGGTCTTTATTATAACTTGATGTCTTTAAAAATAGTATCACCTGAAGTTAAAAAAGAAATCAACAATAAATAATAATAGCATATCAAATGATTTTATTTTTCAACATGTCAAATAATAATGAGATAAGTTTATTTTTTATCATCAAATAGTAATGACTAAAATTTGTTTTTCTAAAATTTAGTTTTCAACATCAAAACTAAGAAGTGAAAATGACTAAGACTAATAAAGTCTAACAATCTCCCCCTTTTTGATGTTGACAAATAATTTTAGATTAATTTTAAGAAAAGAAAGTTGAAAAACAAATTTCAAAGATATTTCAAAGATATA
>JANHAO010026904.1:0-10983 GCA_026873985.1 Saraca asoca | reverse complement strand
ATCTGAGTTGAATGGATCCATTTAATTTAGATATTAATATGGTTATTGAGATCTTGATAATCACCTTAGAAGAGGATAGGAAACCTAAGCAATGCATTGAGATCTTGATGGATTGTTTGTGACTGAGTTTTGCATTGAACTTATTAATCATTTCTGGGATCCTTGTTATGATTAACAACAATTAAATGAATATTTAGTGATCTAGGAAGCATTGATCTCAAGTTGATTCCCTTGGTTGGTTGCATGTTTATTTCTATTTTCGGTTCTGTTTTGTTAGTTTTTTGTTAGTGTAGTTTCTGTTAGCTTAGAGTCTGCCAACCCCCCCATTTACATCTCCTAATTTGATTGATAATATCCACAAATGATCTTTGGATTTTACCCAGTGTTGCCATATACTATAAGTAGTTAGGTAACCCAATTTTATAAATTTCTAATTTCATCGGCCTCGACAAACTGACATCAACTGCTTATCAAGCTAGATTCCTCATGATCTCGCTGTTCCACTTTTCAATGATGTATGAGGTGGTGTTCGCTGGATGTCTTCAGCACACTGAATAATTGGGTGTTTGCTAGGCCTTTGTTGACTTGTTCCTCGAGGGTGGATTTTCCTAAGGCTGTGTCTATATTGTCAATCAAAGTCTTTGCCTAACTAAGATGTCATTTCAGGTTTCTTTTCCATCTTTTCATTCTGCTTCAGACCATGCTTTTTTCTATTTAAAATTTTTGACTGTTGGCATGGCACTTTTGGGCTGTTCGATTAAAGTCAACTAGATATCTTCTAGATTTATGGACGGACCGAGCTGGTCTTTTTATACCTTAAGGGTCTTCTTTCCTTTTTCACAAAAGAGTTCAATGGAGAAGTCTGTTGAGCCCCCTGCATTTTTGATAATTTGGCTTCCAATGAAGATTCTTGAGGCATGGATGGCCTGTTGCAGAATGTTCAGAGACATGGATGGCTTGTTGCACGTGACTTCCCCACAAGATTCATCTTGTGGGCTCCTAGGGAGTCTTGTGCGGATCTTGAATTATCTCCCCTGGGTCTTTCCATGGAATCCAGCATCATCGACTGGGCTTTTGGTGCCTTTTTGAATTGCATAGGGTCTGATCCAGGAGGAACCATCGGTTGGGGATGGGAAGATTGTAAGAGTGGAGTTGCTGGTCTTCCTGCTGGTAGGAGTTCATCTCTTAGTGGCCAACTCTTCACTTTCTTGCCAGAATGGTAGTATTAGGCCCTTTGCCCTTTGGCTTTGAAGCTTTTGAATATTTTGATGTAATTTTACCTCGTTAAGTAAGGCCTTTTTGATGTATGAGCTTTTCTGTATAGCTCTTGAATGTTGTAAGGGATGCTCCATGCACCACTGAATGTAAATCCCAATGAATTAATGAAACATCTTTTTGACCAATTGGCCACGTCTTTAACTCTTTGATTTTTCATGTATCAATCACCTTTGGCAAGCAAAAACTAGGTCCTATGTGAGCTGCACCTGATAGGAGGTTGCATGTTAGTTGCGATCTTCTTAGTTGTAGATACTTAGTTACATAAAAGCCGTAACAAATTCATTTTAGTGTCTTCATGCTGTGGTGGGCTTGAAACTCGTTATTAGGTTCAAGTATGTAGGCTTCGTACTATTTCACCCTCGATTTTATTTTTGTTTTTGCGAGGTGGGCTCTTAGGCCGTTTCACCCTCGATTTTTTTTTGTTTTTGTTTTCATGAGGTAGGATTTTGGGCTGTCTCATCCTCGATTTTGTTTTCATTTTTGTGAGGTAGGCTCTTAGGCCGTCTGACCCTTGTTTTTGTTTTTGTTTTTGTGAGGTAGGCTCTTAGGCCGTCTCACCCTTGGTTTTGTTTCCATTTTTGTGAGTTAGGCTCTTAGGTCATCTTACTCTCGGTTTCATTTTTGTGTCGTCTCACCCTTAGTTTTGTTTTCATTTTGGCAAGGTAGGCTCTTAGGCCGTCTCACCCTCGATTTTGTTTTTGTTTTCATGAGGTAGGCTCTTAGGTCGTCTCATTCTCGATTTCATTTTTGCGAGGTAGGCTCTTAGGTCATCTCACCCTCGATTTTGTTTTCATTTTTGTGAGGTAGGCTCTTGGGCCATCTCACCCTTAATTTTGTTTTCATTGCTATTTGGGTAGCATTGTTGACTCTTGGCCAATCGGCTATGAATTTCATGGTTTCAATGTAAAGTGGTTCTTTTTGAATAGTGTTTTGCTGGACAACTCATACAGGGGTTACAAAATCTTACAAGATCAGAATATGGTTCCAATGGAAGGTTTTGGCTCTCAAGCAGTGACTCACTGGGTTTGTTGAGCTTGCTGTTCTAGCGGCCTTACCACATAATCCCATAATCAGCCTCTTCTGATGAGGTCTACTATGGCATTTTTTAGTGCCCAACATTCTAAGGTGATGTGTCCGACCTCGTTGTGATAGGTGTAGAATCTGCTTGGATCCTTGGACTTGATGGAAGCTCTCATTGGTCTTGGCTTCCCAAAGTCTTCATTATGCCTTTCTGCAGCAAAGATCTTATCTTGTGTGTGTGACAAGAGGTTGTAACTTTCGAAGCAACCTCCAGATCGCTGGGGTTTTACCTTCTTTGCGAGTTGAGAGCTGGAATTGGGGTCGCGGCTCTCATCACCCCTCTTTTTGCTTATGGTGGGACCATTCATGTCCACTTTTTGCTTGGGCTCTTCAGCTCCAAAAGTTTCTTCCCATCTTATTTGTTTAGCAGCTCACTCGTAGAACTTAACGAGATCTCGAGTTAGGGACTTGTAGAGGCTTTTGTATAGCTTTCCATCTTTGCGAAGCCCTACTGAGATTGTTGTTAAGATGCTTTCCTCTAAAGGGTGTTCCACGGAGTTGGCTTCATGCCTGAACCTAGCTATATAGTCTTTCAATGATTCACCCTTGCGCTAAAAGATCATTGCGAGGTGGCAAGAAGGTGCGAGCTGCCCTTTAAGTACCCAATATTGATCAACAAATTTCCTTTAGTATTCTTCCCAGTTGTTAACGCTGTGAGCCAAGAGGTTTCTAAACCATGCCTGGGGTATTCCTCCTAAGGTAGCTGAGAAGACTCGACATTTGACCAAAGGGTCAGTTGTTTGAAGGTCCATTTGGATATTGAATGCATCCAAATGGTCGCTCGGGTCGCTATTCCCGTCATACAGCGGAATCACAGGCACTTTGAGCTTCTGTGGGAGGGGCTGCATTTTGATCTCCATAGAAAATGGTGAGCTTTCCTCATAGCAAGGTTGGTTGCTTTAAGGCTGTAGGCACTCTTCTAGCCATTTAAGCCCCTGGAGGACTTCCTCCATTATCAAGTTCTACCTTTCGGGCTGAGGGATGGAGATTTCTACTCATTGCGAACCCTCTAGTCGCTGACTATTATGATCTTCATAAGTTTCCTTTTGAGCTTTTTTACGGAACTACTGGAGCTGTACCATGATTTCTTCTTGCCTTTGTACACCTTAGGCTTGTGCCTGTGCCAGTGCTTTCATGGTTTCAGCCAACTCTCTTACCGTGTCCTCAAGCGCTTGCTAAGGTTGGTGGGATGTTTGTGTCTCTCCTACCCTGAGAGAGTCATTTTGTTGGCGGCAGACTTCGGCAGTGGGAATCTCTGCCAGCTGTGCAACTGGAGTGTTTGAGTTCTTTGTGGTCCTTCCTTTTGCCATTGTAGAACTGTAGAAAACACTTTAAAAAGTGAATGGGTCCCCACAGATGGCACCAAAATATTGACGTCAAAATCTGGTTTGTGCAGAAAGCTCAAACACCAGCCAACGGGGATGAATTCTTGGACCCAAGGCTGTCTTCTGAAGTGTGAGAATGGAGGAAAAGGGAGAAGGAGTGGAAGGAAGATGGGTAGAGATAGTGTTTTAACGTGGTTCAGCTAAATCTGGGCGGTACCGGACCCTACGTCTACAGTGAAGTTTTATTAGCTTGAAGGAGTGTTTACAAAATTTCTGTGTAGTTTTTCTCCCCCTTCCCCTATTCTAACAATGAGTTACTATTTATAGAGGAAGGAGGGGTTACATGTAATGATTATAAGCCACAGTTCTATTACATCAAGGAATAGATGTAAAAGACAGAGGAAATCCTGCAATTCGGCTATTACAGGTTACTTTCTATAGGGTTGGCCCCTCTTGTCAGCTGTAAGCTAATATAAGTTAGTGTAGCACTTGGCTTTGCCAAGCTTATTGCTGTGTGAAAAGTTCACCTTCTCGAACGAAGAATCTTAGCTCGGGGGTTGCTATTGTAATTCACTCAATGACCTTCAAAATTGCCTTCCAGTGTAGCAAGCTTGAGCAGGGTGATCGACTGCTTGTCGAGCTGGATTCCTCATGATCTCGCTGTTCCATTTTTTAGCGATGTGTGAGGTGGTATTCACTGGATGTCTTTATTGAGCTAAATAACTTGGTGTTTACTGAGCCTTTGCTGACTTGTTCCTCGAAGCCAATTTATACCCATAACAAGGGTAAAGAAGACTTCGGGACACCTAACCCGACAAGGACTCCTCATGCTAATAGAAACATGAACAAATTCTATGCCTACCACAACAAGGCAGGGCATAACACTTCAGATTGCAGAGCCCTCTAAGATGCGATTGAAGACCTCATTAAGAAAGGTCGTTTGAAAGATTATGTGCTACGGCCCTCAGGACATCAGCCCTGTCAGCCCCAGTGAGATCTTGAGTAGGAGCAAGCAACTTTAGTAAGGATTATTTATTGATCTTGTAATATGAATGTGTAAAAGCAATTTGAATCCTGTGCTTGCTATCCCTATTCAGTCTCCGGTAAGTATCAGTCCAGGATCAAGCTCCCAAGGAAGCACCACATGCATGCGATTTACCTGCACATACGAGCCATTTTCTTAGCCACCGTATGCATACCATCATCAGCCATGCATACGAGCCACTTTCTTAGCCACCGTGTGCATGCAATCTTTAGCTCATGTGTATGAGCAACTTTCTTAGCCACCATATGCATGTAGTGACCTTACTGCGCATACGAGCTACTTTTTTGGCCACCATATTTGTACCATCATCAGCCATGCATACGTGACACTTTCTTAGCCATCGTGTGCATGCAATCTTCAACTCGTGCATATGAGCAACTTTTTTAGCCACCGTATGCGTACCATCGTTAGCCCTGCATACGGGCCACTTTCTTAGCCACCGTGTGCATGCAATCTTCAGCTTAAGCATATGAGCAACTTTCTTAACCACTATATGCATGTAGCGACCTTACTGCGCATGTGAGCCACTTTCTTGGCCACCGTATGCATACCAACGTTAGTCATGCATATGAGCAACTTTCTTAGCCACCATATGCATACCATCGTCAGCCATGCATACGAGACACTTTCTTAGCCACTATGTGCATGCAATCTTCAACCTGTGCATATGAGCAACTTTCTTAGCCACCATATGCACGCAACAACCTTACTGCGCATACAAACCACTTTCTTAGCCACCGTATGCATACCATCATTAACCACACATACGAGCAAGTTTCTTAGCTACCATATGCATATGGCTAAAAGCCCATAGCTCTCATATGGCCAAAAGCCTGTAACTCTCATGCAGCCAAATGCCTGCAGCTCTCATGCAGCTAAATTGCGATTAAATGTTCACAGCTCTCATGTGATCAATTGTCTGTAGCTCTCATGCGGCCAAATGCCCATAGCTCTCATATGGCTAAATTACGATCAAATGTTTATAACTCTCATACGATCAATTGCCCGTAGCTCTCATGCGGCCAAATGCCCATAACTCTCATGCAGCCAAATGTTCGTAGCTCTCATGTGATAAAAAATTCACAGCTCGAGGGTGATCTTAAATAAGCTTAAACTTTATATCACTTAGATTCAAGAAATTTGACATATCGATTACTTTGATATCTTGCTTTGTTTTAATATTCAGTCAAAGTTTATATTATCTGTGATATGCAAGATACTTATACAACAAAATATAAGAAACATAAAGAGAAATTCATTCACTAAAAAGCCTGAACAAGGTACATTTACACAAGGAAATCAAAATATGAGTTAATCTAGCCTACTACAGAAGGACCGGTGAGCACGATTGATTTCAATTCTTTCCTTTGTTGGCCTCCTTGGTTTAGAAAAACCTTTCTAGCTTTTCACTTAGCCCTGAAAGCCCAAAGGAGACAAGCCTGAGCAACTGGAAAGGAGAACCCCCTGGCACCACTGAGGGACATAAGCCAGGATCTATACAAGATCTTCCCACATCTGCAAGGAAGGATTGCCCTCTAAGGCTTTTATGTAGCAGACCATGCACACCTTGTCGGAAAGATAGAACGCTGGTGGAATGGGGGCTTGTCTAAAGTTCCCATCCGATTGCTCTATGAAGGAGGAAGAAAGAATTCTTCTGTCTTAAATTGAAGTAGTTTCGGCCTCATCGAGGGGTCCGGAAGAACTCCCAACCACCTAGGAGAAAATGAGGCAGACACATTCATGATTCTGAGACACATGTAATAGAAGGAGCAGTCTGGGACAAATGAAATGGCATGCTCAATAAAGGCTTTCACCACTTGATATTTAGCAAAAGGATAACTTTTGACAAGACTGAACTCCCAGCCAGCAAAATGAACTAAGAGTTGGGGGGCTTATGTTATAGGCAAAATCTAAAACTTTCAAAATGGGCTAGTAGAAGGCCCAGAATAGCAGTAGAATCACAGCTCGCTAAGGTGTCAAGGGCACCAAGCCCCAGCTCACCCGTTCAATAGTTAATCTTGTGCGAGCTAGCTTTGATACAAACCAGCTCGACCTCGCTACTGAAAAGGTAGCAACAACCCCGATCCAAGCATCTCAACTCACAAGATCAGGCGCACTATCCAGCTAAAAGATTAGCAACATAGAACATTAGACAGACTTGCATCAGGTCTCAAATCTAGCATACATGTGGAGCCCACCCCCAAAAAATAATCCACATGAGCCGAATTGAAAGATATGTTTTGTCTTGTACAAATACTGCATGATGTTATATATCTACAACTTGTAAAATTATACTTGTAACCTCCCAACCTCTATAAATAGGAGGAAGGAGCACTCTGTAAGCATATAAGCACTATTTGCTATACTAAAGCTTTGTAGAAATTTACTCAGAAGTAATAACACCACCATGGACGTAGGGTCCGGTACTATCTAGATTTGGCTGAACCATGTTAAAAAGCTCTATTTTTTGCTGCTTCTCTTCCTTTCCTAGTCTGCTATCTCATATTTGCTGTGTTAACAACCAAATTATAGTTTGAGTCCTAAAAGAACTTCTTCTGTTGGCTAGATTATGGTAGAACCAAAATCCACCATCAACAATAACTAATACCAAATCTACATCCCTGGCTTGATTCCACTATCAAAATTACCAAAAAGCACTTTTCAAAAAAATTAAAAGATAGGGCATTCAAAAGAAGTTACCTTAACCTATGTCTTATTATATTATCAAAACATAGGTTATTGAAACTAAGCCCTATAGCCTATTCTATTTACATGCTCTCAAAAGATAGCAAAATAGTTTTTTTAACTTGATGGTTGACCTTTAAGAGTTGAACTAGCCCAAGGCCATCATTAATAGTACATTTTGCTGTTGAAGTGAAGTAATCTCCACATCCTGTAAAACTTCACATTTTGATAGATTTAGGATAATGGTGTAGTGGATGTTTATCTGATAGTCTCCTAACGAACTCGATATCATGGTGGTCTAGGTGTCAATTGTTATTTTTGTTGGATTATTATCTATCTTACTTTTCTAGAATGGGATTTACAATATCTCGAGAATCTGAAAAAATAGCTAACATAAGTGTGAGTCTAGGGCTTAGTGAATAAAATGTATCTGTTATCAGTAGAATTAGGCACAACGAAGTGGGCTAGCAAAAGCCCCAAAGGAGCCGAGTCTAACAAAGGGATGAGTTCACCAGACCACAAGGTTGTTGCACAAAGGACCTTAGCTCACTAAAGACCCGAGCTCACTGGCTGAACAGGCTCGAGGTCACGAACCAACAGTAGCCTTAGCATACAAGCTCAAGCTCACTAGGACGAAGCCTTACCTAGCTAGAAGCTTGCTGGAGTCGAGCATAAGGCTAGCAGACAACTCGCACCACCATTTTGCAAATACAGCTATCGAGTCCCACACACAGAAAGCAACCTACAGAAGCCAGTCTATAGTACCTTAGGCAGTCTTGTACATTTAATATTTGATGTAACAGATGTACAGTTTATTTAGTTCTATTTATACCCCTCCATGGTTCTATAAATGGGGGGCTAGAGCCATTATAAAAAAACAAAAAAAAAAGAGGAGAAATAGGGATACTAGCAGAAACTCTGTCGAAAACCATAGCCAGAGCTCTGTACAAACTCCTTCAATATAATAAAACATCTCTATAGACGTAGGGTCCGGTGCCATCCAGATTTAGTTGAACCACGTTAAACCTTTCTATATTTCACTCTTCTCCCCTTTCCTCCAACTATTCAACTGCCTCAACAACCGGGAAACAGCTTGGGTCCCCAAAAAACCCCCTCCGTTGGCCAAATTTGGGTCTAAATGAAATCCACTGTCAACATTTTGGCACGCCCAGTGGGACCCTTTTGTTCACTGGCTGTTTCTCTATCTCTTTGGTTAATTTTGTGCAGTCGTAATGGCAAGAGGAAAGGCCGTCAGGAAGTCGGATATTGTCATCAATCGACTTGAAGGTCATACTGCAAGCTCCTCTACCACCAGAACTTCCAACAATTTGGCCTCCCCAGTTCACCGCCAACTTGCTATCACTATCCCTAAGACCAACGAAGCCTAAGCATAGTGCCAGTGCTGGGAAACGTTCAAGGGTTCGATGAGGAGGATGGCAGAAGCATTCCAGATGCTGGCCTAAGCATAATCTCAAGGTGTGCAAAGACAAGCTGAAGTCATTGCACCAGGAAATGTCTCCTAGCAATAACGAGTTGAAACTTTGAACATAGCTAGTCATGAGCATGTTTTGGTTCGTCATCCACACAATGAGGAGGATGCGAGAAGCCACTAGGATTCCAGCTAAAAGTCTGAAGGATTGCCGCTGATGGTGGAAGAATTGTTCCAAAGGGTGAAGCAACTAGAGGCACACCCCCAAGCTCGAGGTGACTAGAGTCATGCCAAGGAATGAACTCCCTTCTCCCAGAAGATTGAAACGGAGCCCCTCCCCCAAAAGCTCAAAATCCCTACCATCCCACTGTATAATGGAGACAACGACCTACATAATCACTTGGACATGTTCAATGATCAGAAGAATCTTCGGACAAGTAATCCTCTTATTAAGTACCATGTCTTTCTCGTTACATTGGGAGATGCCCCCTGAGCCTGGTTCAGGAACCTCCCAATTTGTAGTATCAATAGTTAGGAGGAATGTCAGCAAAAATTCCTCAACCAATACAGGATGCTGAAGAGATAACTCACAACCCTCTACCATCTCACCACAATCTTTCAGCACAAGCATGAGTCTTTGAAAGACTACATTGCTCATTTTAGGCGCTAGATCAACAATGGAAAGCCCGTCCGATGAGAGCATCTTCACAGCAATATCTACTGGGCTTCACAAAGATGGTAAGTTGTATAAAAGTATATACAAATCCTTAGTAGTAGATTAGATGGAAGGAGACATTTAGTGCAAAGAAGCCTGAGCCAGGAAACCCTAGCCAAAATAAAAAGAGGAATAGTCATGAGGACACAGAGTAGGTCCAACCCCTAACTCACAAAGAAGGCTAAGACTGAGTGATCTCAGCAATTGGTTCACCACGCGCACTACAGCGTCTTATCAGACACTCCTGATAGGATCTATGTAGTAGAAAGGGACAGAGAAGACTTTGGGACCCCCACTCCCTTACGAGCACCTCGTGTAGGCAGAAATACAAACAAGTTTTGTGCATATCACAATGAAGTAGGGCATAACACTTCAGATTGCCGGGCTCTCAAAGATGCCATTGAGGACCTGATTAAGAGAGGGTGCTTGATTGAGTACGTATTGCAGCCTATAGCATAGCAGCCTCTCTGGCCTTAGTGAGACCTGAGCAAGAGTAGCCAGCCGTAGTGAGAACCATATACTAAACTTGTAATGTGATATGCAAAAGTGGCCCAAATTTTGTGTAGGTTAGTTCATGTAGATTCTTCTAAAAATTTTGGAAAGCATTTGACTTGGTCTCGAGATTTTGAGAAGCGTGCATTTTACAAACTGAGTTTCAAGTTATGATTAAGCATCACATTAATGCGACTAATAAGGCATCGCACTATCATGGCCTACTTCTCGCTATTGCATTCATGAGATTAAGTTTTCACAGCTTTCATGCGATCAAATTTCACAGCTTTCATGCAATTAAGTTTTCACAACTCTCATGCGACTTAAAGCTCATGCATGCGAGCAACTTTCTTAGCCACTGCATGCATGTAGTGATATCACCATGCATACGAGCAACTTTCTTAGCCATCATGTGCGCGCAGTTGATAAACGGGAAAAAATGCATAAAAATAAGATAGTTTTAGTCCATTTTACACCTAGTATCTTGTGTTTTCTAAGTGTTTTTGCTTTGATTTCATGTTTTGTCCTAGATACTGCTCTTGGTTTATATTTTTTTTATGTAGGATGACAAAAAGCTTGAAAAGATGGATAAAAGCAAGAGTTCGAAGTACATTTGGGCTAAGAAGAAGCTAAGGAAGAATATATGAAAAGTTCAAGTCAAAACATGAAGAAAGGTGAAAAATATCAAGAGGGCAGCACAGAACACGGCCGTGTTCTGTGCAAACACGGTTGTGTTCTGTGCAAACACGGTCGTGTTCCATGCAAAATACCAAAACCTTCTAGAAAGCATGTGGAACCAACCAGCTCGAAACACGGCCAACCCGTGTCCTGAAGCACGGCCATGTTCCGTGTCCTGACAAGTTATAAATAGGGCATTTCAGCGTGATCAAAGGCATCCTCAGCCATTCTCTCAATTCTCATCCATCCTAGGGCA
>JANHAO010026903.1:0-10968 GCA_026873985.1 Saraca asoca | reverse complement strand
TTGATCGAAGTGTCATGTCAGATGTCTTTCCATTCTGCTTTAGGCCATGCTTTCTTCTGTTTGCCATTTTTGGCCGTTGGCATGGCGTTGTCACTCTTTTCGGGCCGTTGGATGGAGATCAGGTCAGATACTTTCTGGATTCTTCAAAGGGCCGAGTGGGTCTTTTATAGCTTGAGGCATTCTCTCTTTCATCCCAGAGAAACTCAATGAAGGAGACTGAAGAGCCCCCTACGTTTTGGCATTTTGGCTTCTGACGAAGCTTGTTGAGACATGGATGGCCTACTGCAGAATGTCGGGAGACATGGATAGCCTGTTGCACGTGGCTCTATCATAGGATCCGCCTGGCAAGCTCCTGGGGGATCTTAGGCGGATCTTGTGCTGATTTCTGGCCACCTCCTCCGGGCGTCACTTGTGATGCTGCTACCTAGCCAGCCGGCTTCTATAACTTTTTGATTTGCTTTGGGTTGGATGCACCGGAGGAATATAAGCAAGAATAGCTTGGTAGTCGCCATCCTTCCTGCAGGCACGAGCTCGTCGACCGGCCTTCTGCTTTTCTTGCAGGAATGGTTATGCCGGGTCGTTGAGCTTCTTGCCTTTGTTTCTACGCTTCTTCTTTTGATGTAATTTTGCCTCGCTGGCCAAGGTCTTTTTGCCGTATAAGGTTTCTTTTTCTTTGAATGCTATAATTGGATGCTTCGCACATCACTGTATGTAAACTTCTGATGATTAATGAAATTTCTCTTTGGCCAATCGGTTGTGCTTTATTCTTTTGGTTGCTCAATCTATTGTGAGTGAGAGAGAGGGGTCGCATGTGAGCTGCACCCGAAAGATCTCGTTTGAGACATGAGAAGTTCATCCACATGAGAGCTGTGGAAAATTTGTCCACATGAGAGCTATAGGAAATTCATGTGAAAGTTACATTGATTTTGTTTCAGTTTCTTTATGCCATAGTGGGCTGGTGACTAGGATTTTGTTTTGTTTGCCAAAGTTTTATTTTGTTGTGGCGAGGTGAAAATCATTCGCTAAGTTTTTGTTTCATTTGAGTTTTCGTAGCCACGAGGTAGGCTCAGGGGCCGTCTCACCCTCGGGCATTGCGAGGTAGGCTCAAGGCCGTCTCACTCTCGGGCGTTGCAAGGTAGGCTCAAGGTCGTCTCACCTTCAGTTTGTTTTGTTTTGGTTTTGTTGTAAAGAGGTGAAAACCATTCGCTGTAGCGAGATTGCACAGTAATGCTATAGCGAGGTGAAAATCGTTCACTATAGCGAGATTGCATAGTAATGCTGTAGCGAGGTGAAAATTGTTTGCTATAGTGAGATAACAATGACAAAGTGAAAACTCTTTGTTTAGATAATGCTTGGCCAATCGGCGACTTACATTAATTCAGCGTACAACAATTGGTACAATTAGTCACCATTGATGACAAATGAATGCTATAGGATCAGAATATGGTTTTGATGGAGGACCCAGGCTCTTGGGTAAAAGCTCGCTAGGCCTACTGAGCACACTCCCTCAGTGACCTTATCTAGTCGGCCTCTTCTGATGAGGTCCTCAATGGCATCTTTCAATGCTCGACACTCTGAGGTGGTGTGTTTAGCCTCATTATGGTAAGCGCAGAATCTGCTTTGGTTTCTGGACTTGATGGGTGCCCTCAATGGTCTAGGCATTTTGAAGTCCTCGTTATGCCTTTCTGCAGCAAAGATTTGATCCTGTGTGTCTGACAGGATGCTGTAGCTCTCGAAGTGGCCTCCAGGTTGCTAAGGTTTCGCCTTTTTCGTGAGATGAGGAGTGGGGTTATTGTGACTCTCGCTACCCCTCTTTTTGCTCGCGGTGGGACCACTATAGCTCACTTTATGCTTGGGTTCCTCCATTCTGAAGTTTTATTCCCATCTTATTTGTTTGGTTGCCCGATCGTAGAATTCGACGAGGTCTCGAGCGGGGGACTTGTAGAGGCTTCGATACAATTTATCGTCTTTGCGGAGTCAAGCTGAGATAGCCATTAGAATGCTTTCCTCCGAAGGATTCTCCATGGAGTTGGCATGCCTAAATCGGGTTACATAGTCCTTGAGCAGCTCGTCCTTGTGCTACAAAATCATTACAAGATGGCAAGGAGGTGTGAGTTGCTTCTTCAGCGCTCAGTATTGATCAATAAATTTCCTTTGGCATTCTTCGTAGCTGCTGATGCTGCAAGTCGGGAGGCACCTGAATCATGCTCGAGGTATTCCCATTAATGTGGCGGGAAAGACACGACACTTCACCAAGGGGTCAATAGTCTGGAGGTCCATTTGGGTGTTGAACACATCCAGGTGGTCGCTTAGGATCGTTGTTCCCATCGTATAGCAGGATAGCAAGCACTTTAAGTTTCTGTGAGAGAGGTTGCGTCTCGATCTCCACAGAAAATGGGGAGCTTTCCTCGTGGCGAGGCTGATGGTTCTGAGGCTGCGGATGCTCTTCTAGCCGTTCGAGCCTGTGGAGGACTTCTGCCATAATTCGGTTCTATGTCTCAGATTGAGGGGTGGAGCTTCCTGCTCGTTGAGAGCCCCCTAGTTGTTGGCTATCATGATCTTCATGAGTTTCCTTTTGAGCCTCTTTGCGAAGCTACTGGAGCTGTACCATGACTTCTTCTTATCTCTGCGTGCTCTGAGCTTGGGCTTGCGCCAGCGCTTTGACCATTTCCGCTAGCTCTCTTACCGTGCTTTCAAGTGTCGGACAAGGTTAGCCGGGTGTTTGTGCCTCTTGAGTTTCAGGAGCAGCAGTAGATTGTTAGTGAGCCCCTACAACGGGAGTGTCCATTAGTTGGAGGGCTAAAGTGGTTGAGCTCCGAGCTATTCTTCCTCTGGCCATTGTTGGGCTACAATGGAGACTTCAAAGAGCAGATCATCCCCACAGATGGCGCTAAAAATGTTGACGTCAGAATTTGGCTTGTGCAGAGAGCTCCGAATTTCAGCCAACGAGAGGAGTTTAGGAATCCAATACTTCTTCTGAAGTACAGAAGAAGATGGACCGAGAGGAAGAAGGGATGGAGAGACGGCGAGTTTAACGTGGTTCAGCTAAATTCGGGCGATACCAGACTCTACATCCACGGCGGAGATTTTATTAATGTAAGAGTTTTTGCTTACAGAGTTTTGGCCTCTCATTCCCCTCTTCTAACAATGCAATCCTATTTATAGAGGAAGGAGGAGTTATATGCATTAATTACAAGCTACAGTTGTATTACATCAAGTTATAAATGGAAAAGACAGTAAAAGGCTACAAATCGGCTACTACAGAATGTAGGCTGTAGGGTGGGCCCCCTTGGTTGGCTTAGACTGGTGTCTGTCTGCATCCGTTGCTTGGTACGGCTGTGCCAAGAGAGGTGCTGAGCGTCCTGAGTAGGAATTCCTGGCTCGGGGGCGTCATGGGGATCTACTATAGTGAGCTTGGTGCTGCTGTAGCAAGGTAGCGGGCTCGAGTAGGGTGATCGACTGCTTAACGAGCTGGTCTTGTGATCTTCTTGCTGGGTCGTTGCCTCGCGAGGTGAGGGTTGCTTCGAGGGATGTATTTGAATACTTCGCTGCATTGCTGACTCGCTGCCTCGTGAGGCAAGGCTTGCTTCGCGAGATGGTGCTAGGACAACTTCGCTATGCCACTTTCTGATGGGCGAAGCGAAGCTTGCTAAATGCTTTTGGCATGTCCGGAGTTACGAGCTCTCGAGGCCATTTTTTGCATATAACAAAAAGGAAAATGGATGGCATTCACACCACACTTTAGAGAGATAAGAAAAGAGTGATAAGTGATAAAATTGATGCCACAAAGAATAAGTTCTTTGATAAGTCTTAAGTTTTAGTAAGAATATCAAGAGAGCATTTGCTCAAAGAAAAGACACTTCTATTTCATAAACTTGTCAAATCTGAATGGTGAGGGAAACATGCCTTCCTTATTAGGTATTAGACTTAATAATGGGCTAGATTAAAGTCTCAAACAAGCCCATTAAAAATACCAAACGAAACAGCCACAAAACATAAGCTCAAGCTATTACAAAGAATCCAAACACAAAGTGATTCCTATGCAAAGTAAAAGCACTGGTTTCACTTCAGCCTCAATGTAACCTTTAAAACTACATAATTTCACTAGGTTTAAGGCTTGAAAACATTAGGTTGGATCTTAAGGACCTTTGGGCTTTGGTTTGACCTCATTTAACCTCTTGAAACTTCAATTATGACTCAATATTTTTGATAAGGTCAATCTAGACGAAAAATACTAGACAATTTCACAGTAAATTTTGAGACTCCAAATGGCAGAACTGGGCACTGGCCTCGACATGAAAGTTGTAGACCTTTCTCTTAACTTTGCAACCATATAAACATCAACCTGATCCAACATCTAAAGCTCAAGTTATAGCTCAAAACCTGAACAGTGTAAAAAATCTAGCATTAAGTAGTTAATTCAATTAAGCTTCAAATTATGATCAAATCACAAAAAAAGGCCAATTCACTAAATTAAACTTGATCAACATTCTAAGAGATAGAGTATAAGAAAAAATAAGTGTGAAATTTTTTTTTTACTCATTAATCCCTTGAGTGGTCCCTTGAATTTTCATCAAAAGTGTATTTAAGCCAAAATAAAAACTTTACAAAATACATAAAAAGATGCAAACCTGATTTAATAAATTCCAAAAACCTTAGCTCAAATTTTCTCTATCGAAATGAAGCTTGGCATAGTGGAAAAGGAATGAAGAAAAAAAGTCAACTAAATGGTTCGAGCCAGTCATGTGGAAGGTCATCCATTAGGCTCTAACAAGAAGCTCAATGTTTTCACCTTTTTTGAAAGTTCTAAGATTATAATGTAGGGTTTTAAAATTAATGTCCTATTTCTATCACTCCCAAACTTCAATAAATAAAACATAAGATATCAAGTGAAAACACTGTTTTTGAATCAGAAGAATAAATCATGACAACCAAATTTTGCATAACAACTAAGATTAAAACAAATATTTTATATCTTTTTAAATGATCATGTAACCTTCAATTACATTTTAATTTAAACCATCAATAAAAAACTTTATAAATTTATAAGGAAAGCAATGCTCTCATTCAATACACCCTACACAGGCGAGTTAATAAGAAATCACTGGTCAATTACTATTCCATACTAAAGGATGTGTTGATGAATTTTATGCTGCGGTGATTATTGTAATTATAATTACTCAAGTTTTTCATTTAGGCTACACTAAAGCTGTTTTATTTTGGTCTATGAAATTCCAAAATCTCCCCACCAAATGGGGACAAATAATAAATAACAGCATGGCCGAGAAAAAAGAAAAAAGTTCCACTGGCCAACCCTTGTACTAGCTGACAACAATAGATGAATTCTAATTAAGGCTCACTCAAAAATCAATCTCTGTAAATGCATTCATACACAGGCTTTATGCGGAGCTGCCAGTTTTCTTCTTTGTTGATGCTCTGCAACTTTATAATCAATCACTTCTCGGAACAAGCTTGGGTCAAGAATACAGTTCTCGCTCCCATATACAGCAGCCTGGACAGTTGCCATCAATTTTGCAATTTCCCTTCCAGAAAACCCATCTGTTTTTGCTGCTGCCTCCCTCACTATATCATCCGTCAATCCCTTGATATCTATCATCTCTTGTTTTCTTTTGAACAAATTTTGCAGCAAACCAGATTTTCCTGCTCCGACCTGAGCTATATACTTATCAAGATAGAGTTTAAGGAGCTTAAAGCGCTCATCTTCCCCAGGCAGAGGGAATTCCAGAACCTCATCAACACGATCAACCACAGCAGAATCAAGATCACCAGGGCGATTTGTGGCAAGAGCAAGGACAATGTCTTTAGATTGGTCACCTGTACGGAAGAGAAGGGCATTAAGTGCACTCCTTTGAGCTTCACTCATGTAGGTCTTGTTCCGCCTGAAAGGTTCATCAAATATCATTAAACCACTCTGGTTAATCAACAAACAACATAAAGAACTATGATTTTCTCATTATATACACTATATGACTGTATGCTTGACAAAATATGACAAAAACAAAATTATACTCAGAAAAAAGACTCTTGTTCCCATGGCATGCAACATATAACAGCAGTTTGATATATATATTATCAAATTTAACTTGTAAGACATATTCCTTCAAATGAGAATGATCTAACATAAGAAGCATTAACTTCTACAACTATGAAAAGAAGACTTCAAGACAAACCCTTGAACATTTCCAGGCACAATGCTGAGTGCACCTCATGGGTCATGAACAAGAGACTTTTTTCCCCAGGATTTCAATTGATCAGGTTATGGGCTGGACAAATGGTAGAAAAGCAAACGGATCATAGATATTTTAAGGTAAAGATGGTTAGCAAACAGTAGTAGCATGAGTCTGAGGATCAATAGGGTGGGTTTTGGGGACGAGGGAGAATACCTGGGAAATAAATATGATAGTTTCATTGGTTCTTGGGCTGATTTAAGCAGGTCAAGGGTAGGGCTCTCCATTCATGAGACATGGGAGGAAGATAGACTTCAAAGCTTCAATATCACATATATGGTTGGTTTCCATCACATAATAAGAAAGCAAGCTTGCTGAATAAACTTAATAAATTAATCATCACTTTAATTCCTTTTTATTATATATAAAAGAAAAAAAAGCAGCCGCCTCAGAAAGTAAATGCCCAAACTTTTCATACAAGGACTAAGCTACTTGCAACTAACTCTATGCCCGTAAGTATGTCTTAGACAAAGGTAAATAACACAATGCGGCCCAAAAATAGGAAATGCAAAAACTTGTAATCTTTTTTTTAAAAAAATGGCTTCAAAAGTAAGAATTAGACAAAGGATAAAAAAACATAATGTGACCTGAAAATAAGAGATGCAAAAAACTGATAATATTTCAAAATCACTAATGCTTTTTTTTTTGAAAGCATCATTGGAGAAATGCATTTCAATTCAATTGAAAAGAATATATTTAACTTCACTTATAAATGAATTGAAATGTTTAGGCCTCTAGCAAAGTTAAAAATGAATGAAAGGCCAAAATCATTCAGAACATTGAGGGTAGCTGAAAGTCACTGCAGAACTTCTTTCTATTGATAGACAAATTAATTGACCAACTCTAATTTTTTTATGTATTTATTTATCTATTCTGAAATGAGCAAACAGAAATATTATAGATGAGTAACAAGGGGATATGTTCTGTTTACTCGCACAAAAACGCATCAGCTTCATCAATGAAAAGCATCAACCCCCTTTTTGATTTCTTGGCCCAATCAAACAACTGGTGTATCTTTGTAACAGCCTGTGACCCTAGTGGAGCAACATCTCCTCCAGTCATTAATGCATAATCCAATCCCTGCACATATTAACAAATACAAAAAGAAAGGTCATGTCATATCCAAAAATCAGAAAAGAAAGGATAACCATGAAAAGATAATAAATAAAATGGAGTTTTGTCTAATGATGCAATCAACAACCAAAAGCATGGCATTATTTATCCTTTTGCAGTGACTACAATGTTAAAAGGAATTCAAAAGAAACAAGAACCTGGCACTCTGCATTTAAAAGGAAAAAGGCAGACAAGATAATCATTTTAAGCCTTAAAACCCTGCATGAATTAGTTATCATCTCCATTATTGTCCACAAACTTAATGAAAAGGAAAAAGGGAAGAAAGAAAAAAAAAAATTTGCTGATATGTTAATATCAAAATCAATTTCTACACATAACAGTGAAAGACAACAGATATTTCAACCTCAGTGCCGGAGATGTAAACTTAGTGGATTGCATAGCACATATGATAAGGTAGCCATGGGCCAGAAAAATGGATACAAAACAATAAATGAAAACTAGAGTGACAAGAACATTAGGTAAGAGCAATCTCATACCGATTTACCAGCCAACTCTCTAGCAGCCATAGTCTTCCCTGTTCCTGGAGGACCATAGAAAAGCATGTTTCTAAATGGTGCCTGATGTGCTTTTGTATTTGCAGTTGCAGATGCCAGCTGCTCAATTCTTTTATTCAGAGAAGGATGCAAAATTACATCACCAAATTCATTCCCATTTTTAGAAGCAGATCCAGGATCTGTACGTCGAGATAGGGTGCTCATGGCACGAGAAAACAAGCCTGACCAGGGATATTTCCCTCTGGAAGATTCTCGGATTAATGATGGTTGTCCTAATATTCTATCAACATATCCCCATACAACTCGAGCACCTTCCCTACACGAGAGGGAAAATAAAAAGATTGGCAGTGTAAGCTATTCAAGACAGCAACTTGGAATTATCATACACAGTCCAATAAAAATACATATTATGCAAAGTGGAAGGACTGAAAAACTTGAAACTTTGGTCTGTGGGGCAAAACATATATACATAGAAAATAAATATATTCAGATATTCGTATAAAAATTTATATAAATATTAAACAAATTATGGTTTAAAATAACTTATTATTTAAAACCCACTCTGTGCAATGCAAGATTTGAGAATAGTAAATATTAGAAAGGAAAGAAATAGTAGAATCAGGACTCTTGGGAATCTCTGTTCAAATAGGTAAGACTTCTTTCTCAGCAAAACTTGGATAAAGTTAAGCCAAAAGATCCTGATTAAAAGTAAATTCATGAGGAAGTGGGATCACTTTAGGATCCACTCTAGCATTTAGAAAGCCTAAACACGTTGAAAAATGGTTAGAGGAATTGCTAGCTCATAGCTAGCCTTCTGGACAATTAATACCTTGTTGTGTAGATCCCTGCTGCTACAGCTGTAACCCCACCAACTGCAACAACCAACTTATTTTGATCTGTTAGAATGGCCCTTAATCCACCTGCAAAAAGATAGATTTTTTTTTTTCCACTCAGAGGACAGTATGAAATTTATCTAAACTTGTTAAATGGAAGGATTAAATTGCAGTCACCGCCCATGATAGAAATTAGTATCTAGGGAAAAAACATAAAACCCACAAGAAATTATACAGTTAACAATGAGGAAAAATGGAAGGCCCCAATCCTTGAATTATTACACAAATTCTTGATTATAAATATACATGTATTCCATATATTATTTAGTTTCTCATTATAAATTTTTAATTATTTACGCATTGCAATTAGTTCATCCAATAGGGTTATACCGCCAATATGATCAAAAGTAGTATTTATGGCAGCAACCCATTTCTCTCTTTCTGCATTAGCACGATCAACTAGCAATCGCCTATTAACCTCTTCAGCTAGCTTTGCTTCTTGTGCTCTTCCTTCTGCTTCTGCCATAGCTCTTACTCTGATTGTTTCACGTTCAATCTCAGCTTTCTCTCTTTCTGTCTGTCTACGCTGAGCTTGAATCTGTTCTTCTGTTGCACGTCGAGCTTGCTCCTGCCGAATCGATGATTCTTCTTGAAGTTTTACAAGCTCTTGGTTCCTGGCTGTCTGGTATTCATTTTCTGCCTAATCAAAACACAAGAATGAGAACCACCAAACAAAATAATAAAAACCAGGAGGTTGCAAAGGTTGATTACTTGATTACCTGCATCCTTTTCCTAGCCAATTCATCCTCATACCGAGCCATTTGGGATTTTGTTTGTGCCTGATGCTGGGCAAGCTTTTTTTGTTCATCATATATAATCCTTTGTCTTTCCTGCCAGGCAAAGTAGAATAATTTAAGAAATCAAGAGGTATGTAACAAAACAAATGCCAGAGTTACCATCAGAAATAAACATATGAGAAGGCAAGTATCTCTCCAAGAAAATAACATATTAAAGCTCCAGATTCTGTTTTTAACCTTTATATTATTTAATGGCAATAGGGCCATATATCCACAAACAAAAAAAATACATAAGTAGAATTATTCTGAATGGTGAACAAAAGAATTTTAAAAGACGGATGTATCTGGAGACTCACAAACAATCAAAGAACTTTGAAGGATGAAGTTATATATGATGAATCTGGAGACTCACAAACAATCAATGACAATGATAGTGTTAAGCATCCCTACCCGGCTTACGAGCAGCAAACGTTTCTGAATGGATGGTAAAGCAAAATTCCAGCTCAATTGCATATAACACAATAGCAAGTACAATATTTCCAAGTTAAGTGCTATAATGATCAAGTTCAAAGATCAGAACTTACTGTTGAAATCACCTAGTTAAGCTGCACGTGAGTAAAGGAATAACTTGTAAATGTTAAGACTTATTGGAGGAATCAAGGAAGCCAAAATCTTATGGCAATGTGCTACGTTTCCAATTCCATGGCACAATCGGCCAGAGTGAAATGCTCGGATATTCCAAGGAAAGTCTCATCCCCTTCAGTTGCTCTGGGACAATGTCCTCTTGGCCTCTTTGTGGTGTTCTTCACACAGTTTCTTCAGAGGAATTTCTTGTCAGATCTGCAAAGGGACTGGTCTCCAACATCACTCTCAAGTTGATGTTTTCTTCCATCCTAGTCTTATGTTCTTAGTTTCGCCAAATATTGTATTTGACAACCAAAATTTTTTTTATTATTCAATAAAAAATTGTTGCATGATAGTTGTATTTGAAAAGAGCTGTCCTGTCACTATATCAGATTTAAACCATGTCATATTGAATTCCCAACTTATTCAGGCAATTCACATTATTTACATAATTTAATATGAAAAATGGTGCACTTACATTATTTACAAATGTTAAAAGATACAGCAGTGTCGCACTTATGCTCATTAATTTCTGTTACTTTATTTAAATGAAAGTTATATAAGATCTCAAATTCTGAAAACTTAGCCAGCTTAGGAGGTGTTTGGTTTCAGGAAATTTTTCCTATTTTTATTTCTTGTTTTCATTTCCTGAAAATGATTTTCATTTTTCGAATTTCAAATTTTAGAAAACATGTTTGGTTTGATTTACTGTTATCTGTTTCTAAGAAATGAAAATAATGAAAACATGTTTGGTTTATCCATTTTCAATTAATTAAAAGTTTTAAAATTAAATATTGAATAATAAAAAAGAATATATGTAATTATATTTTTTGAAATA
>JANHAO010026902.1:0-10968 GCA_026873985.1 Saraca asoca | reverse complement strand
TTTTAATGAGTTGTTTGTTGGCTGAGTTCTGATTAGACTCATTAATCATTTCAGGGATTCTTGTTGTGATTTTAGGCCATAGAATGTGATCAATAATTGCATGAATACTTAGTAATCAATGAAAGATTAATCTCAAGTTCAGTAGCTCCTTTGGACTGGTTCTTGCCTGCATTCTGTTACAACTCATGTTTTATTGTTTCCTATCATTTTAGCTGCTGCAACCAAGCCCCCTTTATTTACCTCTTAATTTGATTGGTAATATTAGAAGATCCAAGGACTCGACCCAGGTTGCCTTATACTACAGAAAGAAGAATAGGGAATCCGATTTATAAATTTGATAACTTGACTGGTTTTGGTAGCCTGTCACCGAACAGGCACATACCCCTTTAAACATCTTTTCAACAAATTTTCATTTTTGTTCTTCAAAAGTACCTTCACAACAACAACCCTCTAGTTCTAAGAGTCATCCCTTTAACCACCTTATATCCTAACAAGGGCAAAGGTAACCAAAAAGTTAGATTAAGTATGACAATATAATAAAACTTAATTTGATACACCCTAGAAGGCTTTCTACAATGGTTGTGTAAATGGGATTGTTATTCATGCTTACTTATTAGTAGGAAGATTTGGGTCAATATCTTGAGAATTTGAAAAACAATCCACAGAAAAATGAGATTGGGGCTTAGTGAAATAAATTCATACCTAACTTATGAATTTCTTAACAATCAACAATATAAGTGCATGTCATAACAACATAATCATATATGTACCAAGCTTAATAATCCGTTATGAAATCTCAAAGACTAATTTCTAATTGGTATCATACCAGATTATCATTGTCACAGTATCAATCATAAATGTCTTAAGGCCTTAAGCCATTACCATTAATCATCACATTGTCAAATTTCACTCTATCATGTTTCAATATCTCACAAAATAGCAATAAAAGTAAATCTCCTTATTACTTTAGTCTAGCCTTATCCCGCATAAACCCAGCTTTAGTCGTATCATTATATCAAAACATATTGATCTAGGATTTAGCTTATTTAACCCATCTCATCACATCATTCACATTTCATCATCATCATATATCATATGTCATCCCATGTCTCATGGAAAATTCTCAAACTTTAAACAATATCAATATTCAGAATAGCTATATCACAACATTCACATTCAATTACAATCTTAATCACATGAGTCATATTCTTTCACTATTATAGCCATACACTTTTTGTCACATCATTATAACAACTATGAGGATTATTATCATAATATCAATGTATAGACAATTATTAGATTTATTAATATTAGCTTATGAGTTGCTCAATTAGGATTTCTTAAGCGTTATATTCGAATTAGCTAGAATTCATAGGAGATTAGACTAAAGGAAATGAAGAATGTATTAAAAAGAGGGAGATGAAATTCAAGTAGAATCGTAGGAATCAAATAAGAAAGATTCGATTTGACTCAAAGAAATCAAGTTCAAAATGCAAGTCTACTCTTCAAAAATTGAAAACTTTCAGAAAATTCAAGTTAAGCACGTGATTAGAATCGTGATTGGAATAAAAAAAATAGGGTAGGTTAGTTCAATTTGGCTCGCAAGAAACTATTTAAATTTTTTATTCAAATCACAAGACATAATGCAGTTCAATTTCTATAAGCATGATTATCAAGATAGTGTAAAAGTGGCGATTTGACTCATGAATTTTGGAAATGCAGAAGAACAGCAAAAAAATAAGGAAAATAACTTCCAATCTTACACTAAATCATAGGAGTTTAACACAACATATTTTGAGGACTTAAACACGTATAAAATCTAACTTTTTCAACAAAAAACCAACCATTATATCAATAAGGCCATTCAAACTCAACTTTATCATATAATCACAAATATCCATTTTCTTTAACTTACACCCATAATCAGAGGATCACAATCAATAAACATTTTCTAATTCAGAAGAAAGGTAAGAATCACTCACCTTAGCAATTGAAAATAATAAATTAAATCAAATTTCATAAAGGTCCTCAATACTCTTTAAGAACAAGAAAGAAGAGCATATTAACTTATTAGATTTTCAAGGTTTTTCTTCCATCAAACAACCAGGTTCTATTAAATTATGGTTTCATTGCAAAGAATCAAGTTACAAATACAGATTCAAACTCTAAAAACATCAGAAAATCATGTGGGTTTAGGGGTTGAACAATAACATGAATAGTAATTGTTAGATTCAAAATTTCATAACTTAGATTATACTTAGTGAATCAACATGATTTTGGTATCAAATTGAAGAGGAAGAAGAGATGAATCAATAGTAAAAATATAAGAAATTAACATGAAAAGATGAGAGACTTATTTGAAAAGAGAGAGAGGTGAAGCGAGAGAAAGTATAGTTGTTGAAATGTGTGTGTTTTGCATATAGGTAACTAGGGAAAGGCTAAAGAAAAGGGGAAAGGGAACCAACAGAGGAAGGGTAAAATGGAAAAAAGAATAATGAACTCCCCTTTGACTTATCTTTGACTTAGCAACTTTTTCCTATTTTCTCAACTTCTGGTTCAAAATTAATACACTCATCGATTGTCAGTGGCCATGAAATTTTAACATAAATTAGTTAAATTAATTACTTTTGTAACGATTATAGTCTTACACTCGTTGGGCACCTTAGCCCTAACTTTGATCTTTCTAAAGTTTTTTGAAAATTAAATCTTGAAAATACAAATTTTATCTTTTGAACATCCAAAATGGAAATTTTGATTGCTTGAGAATTACTAAATTTTTATATAATCTATTTCTACTATATCTAGACGCCTCATAGCCTAAAATTTATAGCTTCAAAAATCTTAAAAATTTCAAATTCACCTTTTCAGATTTTTTTGAAAAGTTATTTTATCACTGAAATTAATTTTAAAAAATTTGGGGTATTACATAATACATCTTAGAATATCTAACTTTATTTGAACATTGTTCCCTGCTAAGCAACAAATCTCTAAGTTCAATTTCAAAATATCAGTTGCAAAGAGAATGCAAGTTACTCTATTATTTTGACCAAACTAGAAAATCTTTGGAAAAAATTTGAAGGGAATTTTGGAGTCTAATTGATTCTCGTCATCTCTAAGACTTTGTAGACAAAGCATAATGGTCATAAGCATATCTAAATCTATATAAGTCCTCTTAAGTAGAAGTTGAAGACTAAAAAAGTGAGGGCGATATTAAAGCTAAAAGCTTACAAGCCAATTTTGTCAAAAAAAAAAAATGGGTCTCTATACTCCCTTTAGTGCTCAAACTTGCAAATCTACACTCTTGAGTGTTATTCTTTTGAGTGATTAGAATTATATACTCTTTTATCAAAGAAATTCTTGATTGATACAAGTTGTAAACATTAGTGAGACATAAAGAGGAAAGGATCTCTTTCTTGGAAAATCTTGATAGATAAGGTTTGAAAGCTTTATGAGAAAGCTTGAGATGAGACTTATGTGAAAAGTCTATGGAGTTTATTGTAAAAAAGGTTATAAGGATAGAATGATTGTAAACTGTCAAACACTTAGTGGATTATACCTCAAGTATCCAATGATTAGAACTTGGGAGGAGTAAAGTAAACCCAAGAAAAATTTTCTTAGATCATTAACCACTATAAATTTCTTATGTCTTCTCTTTACTTACTGCTTTTATATTATGCAAAGTTTCTTAAATATTTCTAAAGAAATCAATTTTACAAACTTAAATTTATTTCTACATGCTCTTTTAAGTTTTCTTCTACTTCAATTTTAGTTTTTCTTTTAGACTGATTAAGATTGAGTCTAGTTTTGCTTGCTCTTTTAAGATTTCTTCTATGTCAATTCTAGTTGCTCTTTCATCCTAACTAGAACTGCAATTGGTTTTTTAAATAGAAACATTATTTTAAAAAGATTTATTTTCTATAAAATATTTATAAGCCCTAACAATTCATCCTTATTGACTAACAAACTTTTTCAATTAGTATCAGAGCTCAGTCTCAATTTTCTTTAAGCCTAACAATTTGTTGAAAGAAAATCTTGCAAGAAAATGGAGTTTCTTGGTAACTTACATAGACTAAAAGGCCACTCAATAACTAGACTTCCACTTTTTGATGGATCTAACTATGACTACTAGAAGTTTAAAATAAAGATCTATATAAAATCCACTGACACATCTATTTGGAAAGTGATCAAGGAAGGATAGAGGGCTTCAATAAAGCTAGAAGGAATAAGAATCATTCCTAAACTAGGATAGTGATTATTACAAGAAGGAAGGAACTCATACCAAAACAACAAATACTATCATGTGTGTTATGACCCCTATAGAATTTAAAAAGATCTTGAAATATGCCATATCTAATGTCATGTAGGACAAGCTAGAGGCAACATATGAAAGTACAAACCAATTTAAATAAACTTGAGCAAACATATTAGTTTACGGATGTAAAATATTTAAAATGAAAGAAGGTAAAGAATTGAGTAAATGTTTGAAAGGCTCTCTACAATCGTAAATGAACCCCATGTTCTAGGGAAAGTCATTACTGAAAGAGAGCTTAATATGAAAATTTTAATAACTTGTCCCAAAGCTTGGCAAGTAAATGTCATTAAAGAAAGAAATAATCTTGTTACTCTCACATATAATGAACTAAGAGGAAAAACTCTTAGCCTATGAAAGAACATATATGAGAGAATCCTTAGAATCAAAGAAAAAGAAAAATGTTACTTTTCAAACTTCTCATAAACAAGATAAGAAGGATGAAGAAGAACTTGACTATGACATTAGAAGTCAAGATGATAAAATGGCTTTAGTGATTAGAAAATTTATAAACATGTACAAGAAAAGAGGTGACTTTAAAGTTAGACCACCACCAAGAAAAGAACAAGTTAAAGGTGAGACAAGTAGTCAATCACTAACTTGCTTTGAGTGCAAAAAGCTAGGACACAAAAAGATTGAATACCTTTTGTTGAAAAAGAGACTTCAAAGAAAGCTAACTATGAAGAGAGCAATAATGGTCACCTGGGATGATGGCTACATACCATTTAGAGATGAGCAAGATGATATTGATGATGAAGAAATATCCAGTTACTGCTTCATGGCAAAAGATCAAGGAGAAGAGATAACTAACTTTGATCTAGATACTTCTATGTCTTATGATGAGTTACATAAAACTTTTAATGAGTTAATGGGAGACTTTTAAAATGTTAACAAACTATTTTTTTGTTGCAAATGAAATTTTTGATTTAATAAAAGAAGTTTAGAAAAATGAATTCTTTTAATAAAAGGAAAGGAATCTTTAGAAAATGAAAATGAAATATTAACAAGAGAACTTGCTTATTTAAAAGAGAAGAATGATGAAATGACTAAGCATCTTGATGTTTTGAAATATAAAGATAGGAGCTTCAATCTAAACCAGGAATGTTAATATCTTTGGAAGAAAATATTTTGTTAAAAAGGAAAGTTATCTCTTTAACCAAAGTCTAGCCAAATTTGTGAAAGGAAGAGAAAATTTAAGTATTATTTCAGGTATTCAAAAATATTCTCTAGATATAGGAGGTTTGGGATATTCACAATCAAATTGTGAAAAATACTATAAAAACTTCTTTGTAAAAACATCAACTTCTTCAAATCCTTTAGTCACATGTAACCATTATGAAAATAAGGGACCTATATCATCCTTATGCTATGTAAAGAAAAATGTATTTAAAAAAAGAAAATATGTTTGGATGCAAAAAGGGCAAAAGAAATTAAAGTTTGATGGCATTAACCTTGGAAGATCTAAAATGGTTTGAGTGCCTAAGAAAAGTCAATTTTGTTTTGTATGAGTGTCTTAAATCTACAATCAAGAAAGACAAATGGTTTCTTAATAATGATTGCTCAAGACACGTGATGAGAGATTCAAGGAAATTTGCCTCCATCAAACCGGTAAATAAAGGATATGTGACCACGAAGACAACACTCAATGCAAAATCACCAATATAGCTAAGATAGATATAGGTTCTATATATATTGATAATATTAGCCTAGTAGATAGTTCCAAGCATAATCCTCTTAGCATTAATCAACTATATGATAAAGATTTTATATTAACTTTTAAGTTATCTCATTGCATAGTGTAAGATAAGAATACAAACAAAATTTCTTTCATAGGTAGAAGAGCGAATAATGCTTATGTTACTAGCCTAGACAATATCTCACCAACTTCAAGTAAATATCTTGCATCCATAAATGATGAAAATTGACTATGGCATATGGACATGTTAACATACATCTTATATCAAATCTTTCTAAGGAAAGATTTTGTTATAGGTCTTTCAAAAATAAATTTTGAAAAGGATTATATATGTGATGCATGTTAACAAGAAAAATAAGCGAAATCATCTTTCTAACCCATAAATGTTATCTTAACTTCAAAACCATTAGAATTATTGCATATGAATATATTTGGTCCTATCAAAACTCTAAGTTTTGGAGGAAAAAGGTATGGTCTTGTCATTATTGATGATTTCTCTATATATACTTGGATATCCTTTCTTACTCATGAAGATGATACTTTAAATTTTTTACAAAATTTACAAGAAGGTTAAAAATGAAAAAGGATCAAGTATCATGAATATTAGAAGTGACCATGGAGGTGAGTTTGAAAATATAGAATTTGAATCTTTTTGTGAAAATTATAGTATTAGCCATAACTTTTCTTGTCCAAGAACTTCTCAACAAAATAAAGTAGTGAAAAGGAAAAATAGAACATTACAAGATATGGCTAGAGCCATGTTATGTGAAAACAATCTCCCAAAATGTTTTTGGGCCAAAGTAATAAATACTTCTTGTTATATTTCAAATAAATACATCATAAGGCCCATATTAAAGAAAACCTCCATATGGACTTTGTATGGATAGAAAAACTAATATTGGTTACTTCCATATTTTAGGGTGTAAATGTTTTGTTTTAAATAATGAAAAAAAAACTTGCAAAATTTGATTGAAGAAGTGATGAAAGCATCTTATGGGATGTTCTACAACTAGTAAGGATTATAGAATTCATAATAAAAGAACACTTATCATAGAAGAATCTATGCATATTTTGTTTGATGAATATAACAACTTAGAATTAAATAAGCTAGAAGAGTAGGCAAAATCGAGGAAGCAAGCTCATCCAAGTGAGTAGGTTAGTATAAAAAAGCAAGGAGAAAATGCTTTCAATCTAGAAGAAGAATAAGAAGAGTCATACTCAAAAGAACATCAAATGATGAAACTTTTACTAATGAAGTTGGAAATTTTTCTAGAGAATAGAGATATCATCCAAGTTATCCAGATAGGTACATAATTAGTGATCCATCACAAAGGATAAGAACTAGGTTATCACACAAAAATACAAATAATCTTGCTCTTCTTTCTCACATTGAACCAAAGAATATTCAAGATGCTTTCAAGGATGAAAGTTGGATTAAAGTCATCAAAGAAGAATTAACTTAATTTGAAAAGAATGAAGTATGGGAGTTTATGCCAAAATCAACAGATTATATAATCGTAGGAACCAAATGAGTCTTTAGAAACAAATTAGATAAATCCATATATTTGTTAAGAAATAAAGCAATGTTAGTAGCTCAATAGTATAAGCAATAAGAAGGTATTGATTATGATGAAACTTATACCCCTGTAGCTAGACGAGAATCCATTAGAATGTTGCTCTCATTTACATGTTTTAAAAATTGTATCAAATGGATGTAGAAAGTGCTTTTCTAAATGGTTATTTAAATGAGGAGGTTAATGTAAATCAATCTTCAGATTTTGAAAAAAAAAACACCTAATCATGTTTTTAAATTAACTAAAGTTTTGTGTGGTTTAAAACAAGCACCAAGAGCTTAGTATGAAAGACTTAGTACATTTCTCCTTGAAAATAATTTCACTAGAGGAAAGGTAGATATCACACTTTTTATAAAAAAAAATATGAAGCATGATCTTTTGGTTATCTAAATGTATGCTAATGATATTATTTTTGAATTAACTAATAAAAATTTGTGCAAAGAATTTTGCAAGGAGTATTTGAAATGAGCATGATGGAAAAACTTACTTTCTTATTAGGATTTCAAATGAAACAAATGAAAGAAGGAATCTTCATAAATCAAGCCAAATACACAAAAGAGTTACAAAAGAAATCTGTGGTGGAAAATGCTAAAGCTCTTAGTACTCCAATGAATCCATCTATAAAACTCAATAAGGATGAAAATGGTAAGCCAATGGATAAAAAAATGGTATAGAGCTATGATCGGATCACTTCTTTATTTAACTGCTAGTAAGTTAGATATTATGTTTAGTGTATGTCTATGTGCAAGATATTAATCATATCCTAAGGAATCAAACCTATGTGCTGTAAAAAGAATTTTTAGATACAAACTTAGGACAAAGAACTTTGTATTTTGGTATCCAAAGGGTCATAACTTTGACCTTGTAGGATATTCAGATGCTAACTTTGTAGGTTACAAGTTAGATAAAAAAAATACAAGTGGAACATGTAATTTCCTAAGAAACTATCTTGTATCATAGCATAGCGAAAAGCAAGTCTTTGTTGCCCTCTCAACAACTGAAGTCAAATATATGGTAGCTGGAAGCTGTTGCACACAAATTCTATGGATGAAGAGTCAACTAGAAGACTATAGTTTGAACTTCAATACTATCCCTATTTTTTGTGATAATATTAATGCTATAAATGTGACAAAGAATCCTATTCAACATTCAAGAACCAAAAATATTGAGATGAAATGTCACTTTATTAGAGACCATGTTCATAAAAGGGGACATTGATTTAAACTTCATAAAAAAGCAAGCTCATTGCTCTTTTGTATATGAAGACAATGCAACAGTCAATAATGCTCCTTTAAAAATGGGCCAATATTGCTAAATAAAAATCATAGCTTAGGAATCAACAGTTAAAATTTAAAAAAAAAAAAAAAAGGCTCATTGGGATTGTTACTAATGTTATATCTCTTCAACATCTTTTTGCATATGCTTATTGTCATTTGCACATGAACTATATAATCATTGCCTATGTTGATATTTTTGTTTATGTGATTGGAATGATCTACTAATGATTAAGTGATATTATTACCTTATGAATTTCTTAGTTTGCTTTTTAGTGTGTGCATAAAAAATTTCCATATATATACATATATATAATCATAAGGAAATCTTTTGATGATTGAGAAACATACATTGAGGGGGCCTAAAAATGATCTAACGTTATTTTCTTTGCAAAATATATATCTTTAACTTTGTAGATTATCATTATCAAAAAAGGGGAGAATGTGGCAGCAAATGAGTTTACCATGAAATGAGACAAAATTAGCTGCGTCTAAACTCATTTCCTTTAGATAATTATTATTTTCATAAATGATATTTTGATTATGATAATATCTTTAACAAATCTCAATATAATCTAATCAGTCCACCTAGATGTTAGGATATATTATTAAAAAAGGTAAAAGCAAGTGAAAAAGGATCTCGAATAAGATTTGAAGATTTGAGAGAATATTGTTATGAGATACAATAGGATATATTATTAACTAACATAAGCTTTCTTGTATTTGTAAGATTATCACAAAATATCCAGCTATGTCTGATGAATGTTTCTCGTAGAAAAACATCCTTTAAGATATGAATTTGAATCTTTAAACAAAAGAGAACTAAGGTTACTCTCTTAGACCAATAAAATGCATATGGATAAGTCTAAACCCATTCTTTATTGAATTCATCTCTAATTATATTAACATGTTTTGATGATAACAGTATTAGAAAAATCAAGTAATATCCTTAGTTGTATCAGCCAATTGTACAACAAAGAAAACCCAACTATAATATTTCATAGAATCTTAAGAATATATGTTATTCTTAAACTATCCAAAACACAATGCATATATCCCTTGGATAAAGCAAGATAAGCTGCTAAGGACACCCAGTCAAACCAAAAGTATAAGAGGCTGATACTTTATAAGATTTGGAATATTAAACTTCAGAAACTGCAAGATTAATACATCTTAGAATACCTAACATTATCTGAACATTGTTCCCTACTACGTAATAGATCTCTAAGTTCAATTTCAGGATATCAATTTCAAAGAAAATGTAAGTTGTTTTGTTATTTTGATCAAACTAGAAAATCTATAGAAAAGATTTTGAAAGAACTTTGGTGTTGTTACTTCAAAATAATTGATTCTCATCAGCTCCAAGATGTTGTAGACAAAGGATAATGGTCATAAGCATATCCAAGTCTGTATAAAGCCTCTCAAGCAAAAGTTGGAAATTGAGAGAATAAAGTGATATTAAGTCTAAGAGTTTATAAGCCAGCCTTGTTAAAAAAAAAAAAAAAGGTCTTTATACTCCCTTTTATGCTTAAACATGCAAATCTACACTCATGAGTGTTGTTCTTCTAAGTGATTTGAGTTATATACTCTTGTATATGAGAAATTTTTAATTGCTACAAGTTGTAAATATTAGCCAAAGATAAAAAGAAAGGGGTGTCTTTCTTGGAAAATCTTCATAGTTAAGAGCTGAGAGCTTTGTGAAAAAGCTTAAGACTTGTGTGAAAAGTCTATGAAGGTTATTGTATAAAAGGTTGTAAGGATAGAGTGATTGCAAATCATCAATTTTTTATTAGGTTATCCCTCAAGTATCTACAGATTGGAACTTAAGAGGAGTAGAGTAGACCTAAGAAAAGTTTTCTTGGACCATCGAACTACTATAAATTTCTTGTGTCCTCTCTTTACTTACTACTTTTATATTTTACAAAGTTTCTTAAATATTTATGAAGAAATCAGTTTTACAAACTTAAGTTTATTTCTGCCTACTCTTTCAAGTTTTCTTCTACTTCATTTTTAGTTGCACTTTCAAACTGATAAGAATTAAGCCCAGTTTTGCCTACTCTTTCAAGATTTCTTCTACTTCAATTTTGGTTGCTCTCTCATCCTGACCAAAACTAC
>JANHAO010026901.1:0-10967 GCA_026873985.1 Saraca asoca | reverse complement strand
AGGTGTCCAAATACTTTGGATAGTTTCTTATCAACTTTATGTTGTGTTTTTGGTAAAAATAAGGATACAAATGCTCTTTAAGATGTTGTAACACTTGATATTTTATGGTGTATTTGGTTGGAACAAAATGCTAACATCTTTAAACAACAATATAAAACTGTGCTTTTTGTGTGGGACAAAAATAAATTTGTTGCTTCTCTCTGAAATAAAGCTTGGATAAGTATAACATTTTTTTTTAGCAGGATCACACTTCTAACATCATCGTATCCAACAGGAGATATATCACTAAATCAACAACTCATTAAATAAATATAAAAATTCATGGAGTGTTTGGCTATCCAGCTTTTTATAATTTTATTGTTTTTTGATTTTTTTATTTTTATTTTGAGGATTGTTCATCCTCTAAACATATACTCTTATTCTTCTTTCTCTAATAAAGTTTCTTTTTTTAAAATGTAAAACAAAATTGTTAATTTGCGTACTCAAACAATTTATGTGGGAGAATGAAAAAAAAAATGAGAAATGAAGATTATGCTCTAAAAACAAATCAAAAATATAAAAAAAATTATCTTCCATTTTCTTCTTTTTTTTTCCCTTCAGTTTTCTTTATTCTCAAACAAATCATGGAGCCAAAAACTGGTATAAAATATGAACATTACAAAACATAAGTTGTAAACTCTAATCCGAAAACTAATACCAGAAGACATTGTGTGAAACAAGCGGCAGTCAAATATTATTTGACACAAGAAAGTACAACAGCAGTAACATCTTCGGTACAATCTGTCCTACATTGTATGATGGAGCAAACCAGCCGCTGGTCACTTTCCTTCTTTTGATAAAATGGTGCCACAACACTTGAATTCCTAGATGGAAGGGATTTTAGCCGTAGGTAACTTACAAGGTATAAGGTTACAAATTTACACAAAGTCAAGATACAAATAATTTCTTCGTCGGTTGTACTGAAGAAGGCTACCGTAAGTACGATCCCAGACACCGATAAAAAGTGATTCTGTGTCAGGGCTAAACGATACACCAGAGACCTCTCCAAAAAAATTGATCTCCTGCTCCTTCTCGAAACCATGGTTTGCATCAAAGACATGGACAAAGTCAGCTGGCTCAGCCATTGCCATGAATTGTCCATCAGACGTGAACCGGATTGAACGTATAGCTCCAATGTTGCCCTTGAGCACAGCAACAGACTTTGACAAGTTGCGAACATCCCATACACGGCATGTCTTGTCTTGGTTCCCGGTGGCAAAGATACGGCCATCAGGATGCCATGCAGAAGCGAATGAGTAATCCAAGTGTCCACATAAATGCATGACAGTCTACAGAGAAAGACCAATATTTGCCAAATTGAGCTCCTCCCCAATACCCTCTTTTTTATATCAAACTGAAGATTTTTTGCAAAATAAACAACCAGAAATTTAAAACGTAGACAAACAGAATACTTCCTACCTTTCCCGTTTGAGAATCAACTAGTATCCCTTCGGGATTGTCACCAACAACAGCAATTAGTTTGCCATCAGGACTCAATGAAGTATGCTGCAGACAGAAAGGGCATACGTTTAAATTATCATTTATATAGTATTTATTGTAAAATGTATTTCATCTTTTCACTATGCAATTCCTAGCACATTTGAGACAAAAGACCATAGATTTCATGCTTGTTAACACAAACTTTGACTCATTTATAGCAAAATTTTCAATTTCTATTATTTCAACTATGTAAATCAATTGGTGGTACTTACATTCACAGGCCAGGGGAAGGTAAAGTGCTTGGAAAGATAAAATCTCTCCATATCAAAATCTCTCACTCCACAGTCATTATTTGATGCCATGAAATGTACAGCCCCACTGGCAGAATAATTTGGGGTAAGCACACAATGGGGATTGCAATAATTGCTTACATGATATCAACAATTGAAGACTGAAAAAAGAATGTAATAGAAGAAGAAAAAAAAGGAAAATACCTTGGATGTTCATATATCTCAACTGCATTTGTGATTGCATTGTCATCGTAAGTAGTTCTAGAACAGAAGCTAACCCCGGGTCGATCTAAGTACTGCAAGATAACATGTATAAGCCATCACTCAGGCAAGACAGGAAAATTGGGAACGGACAATCCATTTAAAATAAAAGTTAAATCAACATAATTTAGGACATTATGTATTGACATAATTAGTAGTATCTACCAACACGAAACAAACTACACACAATCTAAAAAAAAAAAAAAAAAAAAGAAAGGGTGGGGGGAATAAGAGTACAAAGTTACACTACTTCAGGACGAAGCATCAACAGAGGAACACGGCCGAGGAAATTTTAAGCAGGACATATGAAAACCCACAAATTATTATTGGTACACATATAGGAGAAAAACCACATTGATCAAAACATGATTAAATGTTATCATGGAGAACATTCAACTTCAGTACATGTAAGAGAACAATTAATAAACCAATCATTGATTTGTTGCAGAGATGCAAAAACTGACACAAAGTACAACAGAAATACCTTGCAAATAAGTTCTCCTTGAAAACCTCCAGCAACCAACAACTTATCCCGTACAGCCAGAGTACTGATTTGAGTCCCAGTAAATCCTTCCAGGAGGCTTCCAGGATGTTTCTTTTAACAGATATGTAAAGGTTCAGATACCTTCTCTAAGTGATGCTTTTAAACAGCAAAGAATTGCAGAAATACTTACTTCACATGGAGCTACATGCCCTGATACATTCAAGAGTTCAGATCTCTTGCTGTTTAATGAAGACCAGTGAACAATTGAGTAATGAGACACAAGATAGACATCATGTTTTGATGTTGACCATACCAAATTCCTCAACTGCAAATGAAAAAATAGAGGTTTCACATGAATGTGCTCATATGGCAACATCATAGCTTAAATTACTCAGATCTCCAAAAAATTTTGCTAGCCTTCTTGGTTATCTTATCATTACATGTTCACTATACAGGCAACCAAATCCTAGTCTAGAATAATGAACATAAATCAACTTCGGTAGTTGAATGGTTTCCACATAACTCACCAAGTAATGTGCTACATGGCTTACACATGCATATCGATAAATATACATGCGGAGTACACTCAACACACCCACCCACATGGCACACCAATATGTGTCTGTATGGCAAGTTCCATTAGTCACATGTGTGTTCATGTGCCTCAATGTTTTCGCAAGTGTGAGTGTGCTCACACATACACATTTTTTTTGGGGTGAGAAAAGAACATTTCATAGTTTGAGAAGGAAGAAATCTTATCATATCCACATAAAAAGGAACGTATATAATTATTATATTATTGTTAACTTCCAATATCATATATGCATACGATGGAAAGTAAATAAATGTCATTATGAACAGACTTGGAAGTGAACGAATGTTGACTTCACAGATCTGGTATTCCGCCAGAAATCATAATACAATCCCTTTTTATCTGTTGGCTTGCATTCCTGCAGAAAAAAGAGAAAGGATAAGATCAAGAGATTCCCCCTAAACTATCTTCAACATTAGACACCAAGTAAAACAAGTTTTACCTTCTCTGACAATTCCCCTGATTGAGGTATATTTTCATAATTCTTATATTGCTCCAGTCTAGTTTGTCTATACTTTTCACGAGTGATGCTCAGTCTCTCCCACGGTATACCTTGGATATCCTTTCCCCTCCTTGCTTCTGCGGCAGTGGTATCTGTTATCCGGTCTTCCTGCAAAAGAGAACCCAAACCCCCACCACAAAGAAAGAAAACCAACCCAACAACAGATTATGTTATTGGCAATATTGTAGCAAACATAAATCATTATAGGATTAAGGAGACAAACCAGAAGGTAGCAGCGATACTAATTGATAACATTAATAATCACAATAAGAATGAAAAAAATACTTTTCATTGAAAACCAACAAACATCCCAAAGCCACAGAAGCTCAAATGAGGATATAAATTATTATCATGAGGATGGGGAACAAACCAAAGGGTCATATTCTTCATCATCATCATCATCTGAATCAGAATCACCAAATACTCTGCCACGGAAATACATGTCATCTTCTACTTCTGCCATTTCATTATCATCTGCAACATACTCCATCCCGTTCCCTTGATGGCGAGACATGTTTCTCTATAAAGTTGATACCTAGACCACAAATGGGGGTGGGATAAAACGCACTTAATATATTGAGTGAAACCAATTAAACGTCAAAATTCCACTACTCAGAGATTAAAGATACTTTATGAAGCTGTCCTGATATCAAAGTCTCATTTATGCAGTACTAACTATAGAATCATCATCAAATTATTTTGCTACATCCTGAAGCTACTTAATCGGTAATTACTAAGAGCCATGAACCCTTAATAAAGGAGCTGTCTCTGTATTGAACATGTATTGGTGTCTGTGCTGCATGTGTTCGTATCACTTGTTTCGTGCTTCATAATTAATTAGCAGCAGCTTGAAACTTAAAATCTAACAACCAAAAAAACAAATAAGTTAAAGGAAAAGTTCCCATTAATACTCTAAACCAAACCGGCAATCTGGAAAAGCTGGAAAAAATTAAAGAACTAAATTGGAAATTTTCAATTACTGCTGCCACAAAAACAAAAACACATACCTATATCTATAACAAAAATAGCAAGCAGTTATAATTCCGAAACCAAATGATAGAACACACGAATTCCCACAAATGACTAGTCACCGACCCAAAATACGAATCGCCATGAAATTAACAGGGTATCCGGAAAGAACGTGTATATAACCAATGAAATTAAAAATGGTAACTACACGCTAGAAAAACCACAACTGAATTATGAAAATTGAAAAATCCCGAAGCAATTACAATTCATTGCAGCGAGTGAATGAATGACGAGAAAGCTTTAATGGGTTGTTCGCAAATCCTAACCTTTTTTCGTTTGTAGTTTCAATCTTTCAATTGTTTAATCACAAAGCCTGCGGCAGCGCATCTCCTTCGGCAGTTGGACCTTTTGTTATAAGGACCTGAACTGCGTCCTAGGATTAAACAAGCTTTGAACTCATATAACAAGGGATTGCTTATGCCGTGTGATGCGTTGTAACTAATAATTATGAAAATTAATGTAAAAGATATTTTTCTTTAGAAAAATAATTGGATTATTATGGAAAGGCACGTGATGAGCACCGATTCAATTATACGTATTTGTAGAAAATACACTTCACCTTCATCTACTGTGGCACCGTTTTTAATATGCTCATCTGTGGTGGCTTAAAGCGTAAAAAACATAATAATTGTAATTTATATTGTTTACATTTTGTTAATATGTAATTATTTTTCGTTTAAATTTAACAAAAATTATCATGTATTGATTATGCATTTTCTCTATTAAATCCAGTGTGATGAGGGGAAAATAGAGCACCAAAGAGGAAAAGAGAATAAAAGAAATTTGAATAACAATTTTTATATTTAAAAGTTTAAATTTGAATATTTGAATAACTACCTCTAAATTAAGGTACTTGATGTCAAAAACATAATTCATATTTTATTATAAAAATTAAAGTGTCCAATGTCAAAAATATAAGTCATACTTCATAATGTTAATAAAATAATCTAAAAGTAACGGGATTTATATAGAATTTGAAAATAAACTATATAAGTAACTATAAACAAAATTGCCTATTATGTAAAAATCATAAGTTAATATTTCGAAGAAACAAAAAAAGAGATGAAAATTAAAAACCCAACAAAATTCATATTAAAATCCAATAATAAAATGGGTTTGAGACTTTTAATGGAAAAATCATTGAAAATGATAGTTTCAATCTTAGAAATGATGAATTTGACGATGGAGAGTTTTTGGATAGATCTTTTAGATGGAGAGTTTAATAGAGGAAAAAGATGAGCACATAAGAATTTATGTTTGATTTGGATAGAAAATAATTATATGTAAGTAAAATATTAATGACACAAATCATATATTATTTATTTTTGATACCTTAAACCACAATTGGACACTTTGAAAATAAGATCACATCATATAAAGTTGTTAAATGAATCTATCTCGTCTATATGTGAATCAGATCAATTAGGTTTAAAAAATTTACAAACTACCCAAATGATAATCTGAGTACTAAAACTTGCAGTTTGCATACTCAATGGATCCATATGCGAACTTTTCTATTCTTTCTTTAAATCATTTCAAACATTTTTAAAACAATTTTAACATAGAAGCTCTATAAATACATGTTTTAGTGTAACCAAATTTAAGAAGGTAAGAATGTAAAAAAGAAAAAAAGGATCCGCCTATAAATTTTTGGGTTTAATTCGCACGAACTGTGGACCATACGAACTGGACCAATTAAGGTCCATATTTAAATGGATCCTGATTTTATGAGCCATGGTCTACAATTTTTTTTTGCCATGAACTTGGGTCCATTTTAACAATTCTAATGCCAGATATAGGTTAAAGTTTAATTTTTCCTATTTATTTTGGTAAAAAAAAAAAGAACTTGTTTTTGCTAAAAAAGATTTACAAAAATCAGAGTTGATAATCTCATTTCATTAGAAAAGAATATACTCCCATAAAAATGGTTTTTTTTTTGGGAGAATATGAAATAAATGAAGGTTAGACGATTATGTGTAGTTGTTAACATCAGTTTTTATTGCTTTATGAATTATTTTTATCAGAGTTGAATTTTTTTTATGATTTTTATTTTTATGGGATAAATTTCATTAAAAAAGGATTATATAATAAGATTTGTGAAAGGGGCAAACAATAAACTAAGACAACATAAACAGCTGGTGAAATCAAGGAGCCAAAACAGGCATAGACTTATTTATTTATTTATTTTTATTTCTTTTCATGGTTGTTTTTAAACTAATATGAAAAAATTTTCTTGATATAGATGAGTTTAAATTGAGTAAGAATTCTTACCAATTGTAAGAAGTTTTTGATAATTTTTTATGAGGTGACAATAGATAGACGATCAAAACTCATTTACAATAAAATTAAATCTTATACATATATATATATATATTTATATGTGTATCATTTCATTTGATAAATTTTTTCAAGCTCATTTTCTTGGTGTCATGATTATAAATATTATATTTACATAAATGATCATAAAATTCTTTTGACTTCTTTACAAATTATTGCGAATTATTCTAATTAAGTTTGACCATATACAATGATGAATAAGAGAAATTTCTCTCATATTACTTTGATTTGCTTCATTTATTTTTTTAGTATTCTTTCAATATAATTATTTTACATTGATAATATTTTATCAACACGAAACTCTTCCTGTTTGAGTTTTTGGATTGAGGTAATAAATAAAATGGTTCTTCAATTTATTAATAAAGATATTATTAATTTATTTTTCAATTTAATTTTTGATCCAAAGCTTTTAATTGAATAGTCAAAAGTGAAATTTTCAAAGTCAAGTGATTTTACTTTTTAGATGTTGATGACTTTGATGTATTAATTGAATTTCTTACTTTGATTAAACTCTAATCAATTTGCTTTTTACGACATGGATCTTAATTAAAATTATTTTATATTATTCCATTGAATGATTAAAAGAATAATATGCACTTTGGTGCTTTGAAAAAGAAAATCTATGTATCCATCTTATCAATATCTTAAACTTTTCTTAATTATTGAAATTGAGCTTTATGAAGATTGTTTTTTTTTACTAATTTGTTTATTTATGATATAATATTTTCAATAATAATTTATTATGAGATTGATGATATATGCGACTTAAATTAGAGAAAAAATTTAAGTTAAGTTCCTCTATCTCTTATTTTTGTTAATATATTTTTTATTTTTTGTATTATAAAATTTTTGTTTTTCTATTCCATTTTGTTAATCTTTATGAAAAAAATATATTATCTATTATTTCATGTCTTAAATATGCTGGTGAAGTAATAGTATTGAGGAAAAATAAATTTAAAAATATTTTGAATTGGTTTTATGTCTTCTTGTGACTGAATAAAATGATGAGTTTTTGATGAAAAATTATGAAACTTGCCCAAACGGTTCTATTTCATTTCTTAAAGTGAATGCAATAACAAATAAAAGGTTTTGGCACAAATGAAATTGCAATTATAATCATGATTGTAGAAGAAGCAAAACTAATTACTACAATCATAATAATTATAAATAATTACAATATTATTTCTCATTCCCCAAAGTGGGAGAAAATAGAGAGTAATGACAACATAATAAGAATTCAAAATGTTCAAAAAATATTGATGGTCACATGCCCATTGTACGTCCAAACATCTTATAGAATTTTATTGCGCCTCACTCAGAGAAAGAAAAAATGTTGAGACAAATTTTGTTTGTGAGAATAATGTCGTCAATCATGATCTTTATGATGTAACACATTTATAATTAGCTTATTTCTTTGAACACTCTAAAGGAAGAATTGACCGTTTGATTGGTGATGATAGTGTCCAAAAATAAAAATTATATCTAACTTCTATAAAAATATGGACATTTGCCGATCTTTAGTTGGATAATATTGAAAATTTGTGTCACGTGGATTATATAACAACACACATCATTCTTAAAAATAGAAAATACTTTTCCTAATTAATGATTACTGAAATTTTTGTTAATACAATATTTGATAATATAAAATTAATTGAAGACTCCAGAAGAGTTAATATAATTTTATTTGGAGAAATACAAATAGTTGTAAATGATACATCGTTATCAACTATGTCTCAAAGAAACTTATTAAGTTTTAGAGACATAAAATTTATGGAAATAAAGAGATCTCTATTAATTATGTTTTTAATGTAAAAGATGGAATCGAGAGGAAGATAGTTATCGATAATATTTTTTTATACAATATAACACTTAATATTATAAAAGATAGCGATGATCCTGAATTTATATGATATATGATTATTGGCCAAAGAGAAAAAAGAAAATATGTAATTTAGATAGAAATACAAAATTTAAATTTTGCTTGCAAAGTAAAGAAATGCCCAAAAGGTGTTAATCCCATGAAACACCAAGAAGGTGTGAAGCTAAAAAGGTACAAATATATAATTGTGCCAAGAAAGTGATAAACTTAAAGTTATAAATATAAAGCTTGATTTGAAGCACAAAGGTTTTTATAAAGATTGTCATTGATTGTGAAAAATATATATTTGCATGTGATAGATACAATTTTGCTAGCAATATATCAAAACTTGATATGCATTTAATAGATTTAGTTACAATCTATTACATATGTGATAATTGACAATGATATTATACGAAAATCCCCAAAGGATTAAGATGCTTGAAGCATATAATTTGAATTATCAGAAGATGTATTTAATTTAATTACAAAGATCTTTATATGAATTAAAGCAATTTACAGGGATATGGTATAACTTTGTATTTTTATAAAGAAATCTAAATGTGAAATTACTATAATTCCTATATATGTTGATGATTTAAATATTATTGGAGCTCATGAAAAGCTCTCAAAAGCAATAGAGCACTTGAAAATGGAGTTTTAAATGAAAAATCTTGGAGAAACAAAGTTTTGTCTTGGCCTGCTGATCAAGAATTTAACTAATGAAATCTTTGTTCAACAATGAAGTTATATTGAAAAGGTTCTAGAACATTTTTATATGTATAAATCATATCTATTTAGTATCGTTGATGATTGTTTGATCATTTGATGCTAATAAGGATTTTTTTCAACCTTTAAAGGATAATGAGGAACTTCTTGGTGTTGAAGCACCATATCTCGCTACAATTGGTACACTGATTTATCTTGCTAATAATACATATCTTAATATAGTTTTTCTATAAGTGTTCCAACAAGATATAATTCTTCTCCAACTTGAAAACATCAAAATGGAATTAAACATATATTCTTTGCTATCTTTTAGGAAAAATTGATATGGGATTATTTTGTTTTGGGGTCATAACTAATTGGTTATATAGATGTGGGATATTTATTTAATCCATATAAAGTTAGGTTTCATATTGTATTTACTTACATATAAATCATATCTCTTAGGAAAATAAATCGCAATTGCAATTTCTTTAGCATATATGAGACAAGCCTAGAATTTATTTGTTTACGACACTACCTCCATCATATTTGAGAGAAATGTGTTATGACTTTCAAGAAAGAAATTCCAACCAAAGTTTGAAGGTAATGCTAAGTGAAAAGCTTAATTGGAAGAATAGTGCATTAAAGGAGATAGAACAATTCACACTTTACCAAAGTTCTTTCTCATGATTACAAAAGATTGTGGTGATATTGATTCATGACAACAAATTTATTCAAGAGATCTCTAATAGATGACATTGCAGCCTTCCAACAACTAGAGCTATACTTGGATAGATGACATTGCAGAATATGTATAATATATTCGAAGGCAATATAAGCAAGTAAACAAGAGCAACCAAACAATTGAACCTTAAGAACGCCCCACATAAGTAGCCTCCAAGGTACTACGGGCAAAAATGAGGCTTTTTGACCGAAAGGGGGTTAAAAAAAAAGAAATTACTGACAAGGGGTGGAATTAAAAGTATTTACGTAGGAGGGGTAAAACGTTACTTCCAGTAACGTTTTTTGCAGAAAACGTTACTGAGAGTAACGTTATCTGTGTATTTTACTGTGCATAAATAAATTTTTATTTTTTTAATTAATTATACCAAAGACATTACTAGCAGTAACGTTTTCGGCACTGTTCACGCAGTTTTCAAATATATATTTTTTTCTTTTTTTCTAAAATGAACAGTACACATGGGTACTCTTCACTTTTTATTTTTTGTTTTTTCATTTTCTTATTTTTTATTTTATATTTTATATTTTTACTTTTTATTTCCTTTTTCCTTTTTTTATTTTTTAAATAATTATTCATTAATAATAATATCAAATAATAAAAAAATTAAAATTTTAAATAAAATTAGTATAAAATAATTAGATAATATATTATAATTAATTATATATTGATTAAAATTTTAATA
>JANHAO010026900.1:0-10972 GCA_026873985.1 Saraca asoca | reverse complement strand
TAATTTTGACTTCAAACAAGGAAGAAAATGAAGAAAACACGCCAAGAGAGGATCGGAGAACACGAGGAACAGCGAAGAACAATGAAGAACAGAGAAGAAGAGAGAAGAAGAAAAGTCTGAATCGCGCAAATCTGCAGAAAAAGAAAAAGGGGACGGTAATAAGGGTTTCAAAAATTCCAACGGACATTCCAACAGAATTTGTCCGTTAGAAATGATAAGTAAAGTAAAACGGCATGCTGTGGTAAATGTAAAACGTGCCATTTTCTAACGGACATTCCATTTTTCAATGGACAAATTCCATTGGAATGTCCGTTGGAATAACTTCTTTTAAAAAAAAATTAAAAACTAGAGTTTTTTGATATTCTAACGGATATTTAATCCGTTGCAATATCCGTTAGAATATTCCAACGGATTTGTGTCCGTTTGAATTTTCGTTAGAATTTTCCAACGAATTTGAGTCTATTGGAATTTTCTGTTGCAAAATTGTAATTTTCTTGTAGTGAAGCAAACATGAAACATTTAATGGAAAAAAAATAAAAACACCGTATAGCTCCATTTCGTTTCAATAGTGTTCTAAATTATCAGATTGTGCACTAATAAAGATTACACACTTTTAATAGATGAAAAACAATAGCACAAAATTAAAAGAATTATAAAAAACGTAACTGATATTGTTTAATTTTCAAGATGTGACATAGAACTTCAAATTCTGCTGCACTATTCAAATCCATTGTGTTATAGGCAAAAAGCGACTTTGAAAGGATGAGCCCCTGAGCACGACGAAGGCCACCTCGCCAAGGGCACCCAATGAGCTTCGCTCCTCCCTCTGTCAAGAAGCAGCACAGTGAAGCCATCCTGATATCATCTCGCAAAGCAAGTTTTACCTCGTTCTTTGCATGACAGTGATGCAGCAAGGTAATCATAAGACCAGCTCGTCAAACAGCCAACTATCCTGTTCGAGCCCGCTATCTTGCTACAGCAGCACCAAGTTCGCTACAGCGGTTCCCAAGACAACTGCGAACCAGGAATCTCCGCTTAGGACACCGAGCACCTCACATGGTAGCGCAGCGCCAAGCGACGGACGTAGACAGACACAAGTCTACAGCCGACCAAGGGGACCCACCCCGTAGCCTACATTCTACAGCAGCCAAATTATAGTCTTTTTACTATCTTTTTCATTTATATCTTGATGTAACACAATTATAACTTGTAATTAATACATGTAACTCTTCCTTCCTCTATAAATAGGATGACATTGTTAGAAGAGGGGAAAAGTCAAACTTTGTAAGTAGAAACTCTACTAAAATCATTTTTAATATATTAATAAAATCTCCACCGTGGACGTAGGGTCCGGTGTCACCCGGATTTAGCCGAACTATGTTAAAAGCACCGTGCCTCCTTTTTCTTTTTCCTCTTGGACTAACTCCTCCTACACTTTAGAAGTAGCATTGGTTCCCGAACTCCTCCCATTGGCTGGATTTCGGGACCCTCCATACGAACCGAAATCTAACATCAACATTTTGGTGCCATCTGTGGGGACCATCTGCTCTCTGAAGTCTCAATTGCAGCTCAACAATGGCATGAGAAAGAACTACTCGGAGCTTAACTACTCTAGTCCTCCAGCAAATGGACATCCCCGCTGCAGGGGTTCACCAACAATCTGCTGCTACTCTTGAAACTCAAGAGGCACAAACGCCCAGCTAATCCCTTCGACGCTCGAGAGCACGGTAAGAGAACTGGCAGAAACCGTCAAAGCATTAGCACAGGCCCAAGTTCAGAGCACGTAGAGACAAAAAGAACTCATAGCACAGCTCTAGTAGCTTTGTGAATAGGCTCAAAAAGAAACTCATGAAGATCATGATAGTCAGCAATTGTGGGGCTCACAACGAGTAAGAAGCTCCACCCCTCGATCTCAGGCGCGTAACCAGACAATGGAGAAAGTCCTCTGCAGGCTCAAATGACTAGAAGAGCATCCACAACCTCAAAGCCACCAACCTTGCCGCAAAGAAAGCTCTCCATTTTCTATGGAGATCGAGACGCGACCTCTCTCATAGAAACTTAAAGTGCCCACGATCTCATTGTACGATGGGAACAGCAACCCGAGCGACCACCTGAATGTGTTCAACACGTAGATGGACCTCTAGACCACCGACCCCCTGGTGAAGTGCCATATCTTTCCCGCCACATTAGGGTGAACACCTTGAGCATGGCTCCGACGCGTCCCAGCTCATAGCCTCGATAGTTGGGAAGAATGTCAGAGACTACGTAGCTCGATTCAGGCACAAGGCCAACTCAATAGAAGATCCTTTCGAGGAAAATATCTTGACAGTGATCTCAGCGGGACTTCGCAAAGATGACAAATTATACCAAAGCCTCTATAAGTCCCTGGCTCAAGACCTCGTTGAATTCTATAAGCAAGCCACTAAACAAATAAGATGGAAAGAAACCTTCGAAATGGAGGAACCCAAGTATAAAGCAAGCCATAGTGGTCCCACCACAAGCAAAAAGAAGGGTAGCGAGAGTCACAATGACCCCACTCATCATCTCATGAAAAAGGCAAAATCTCAATGACCTACAGGCCACTTTGAGAGCTACAACATCTTGTTAGATACACTAGATAGAATCTTTGCACCAAAAAGGCTTAACAAGGATTTTGGCAGGCCCAGGCCAATGAGTGCATCAACCAAATCCAGAGATCAAAGCAGGTTTTGTGCCTACCACAATGAGGTTGGACACACCACCTCAAAGTGTCAAGTACTAAAAGATGTCATCGAAGACGTTATCGAAGACCTCATCAAAAGAGGCCGACTATAGAATTATGTGGTAAGACCATTGAGACTGCGCGCTCAGCAGGCTCAGTGAGTTATCACCCAAAAGCCTGAACCCTCCATTAGAACCATATTCTGATCTTGTAACATTCATCTGTTATCAATGATGACTAATTATATCAACTACTGTGTGCTGAATCAATGTAAACTGCTGATTGGCCGAGCATTGTCTAAATAGAAAGTTTTCATTTCGTCATTGCAAAGATTCACCTAAGGGTGAGATGGTTCCTGAGCCTACCTCGTGGCTACGAAAACTCAAATAAAACAAAATTGAGGGTGAGATGGCTCTTGAGCCTACCTTGCAGCTACAAAAACTCAAACAAAACAAAATCAATGGGTGAGACGGCCCTTGAGCCTACCTCACAACACCCGAGGGTGAGATGTCCCTTGAGCCTATATTAGAACTATGAAAACTCAAACAAAACAAAATCGATGGGTGAAATGGCCCCTTAAACCTACCTCACAATGCCCAAGGGTGAGACGGCCCCTGAGCCTACCTCACGGCTATGAAAACTCAAACAAAACAAAACCGAGGGTGAAACGACCCTTGAGCCTACCTCGCAATGCCTGAGGGTAAGATAGCCCTTAAGCCTACATCACAGCTATGAAAACTCAAACAAAACAAAGCTGAGGGTGAGACGGCCCTTGAGCCTACCTCGTCATGCTCGAGGGTGAGACGGCCCTTGAGCCTACCTCGCAACGCCTGAGGGTGAGACGGCCTTCGAGCCTACCTCACGGCTATGAAAACTTAAACAAAACAATGCCTGAGAGTGAGATGGCCCTTGAGCCTACCTCATGGTTAAGAAGACAAAACTTTGGCGAATGGTTTTCACCTCACTAAAATAAAAACTTCAACGAATGGTTTTCACCTCGCCATAACAAAATAAAATCTTAGCCATCGGCCCACTATAGCACAAAGATGCTAGAACTAAATCGTTGTAGCTTTCATGTAGTTGACCACCCATAGCTCTCATACGGCGAGTTCTCATGTCTCGAGTGAGATTTCTCGGACGCAACTTGCATGCGACTTTACTCTCACTCGATACAAATTAAGCAACCAGACAAATAAAGCGCAGCCGATTAGCCAAAGAGTATTTTATTGATCATCAGAGATTTACATACATTGATGCACGAAGCATCTGTTATAGCATTCAAAGAGAAAGAAAGCTCATATAGCAAAAAGACCTCGTCCAAGCGAGGCAAAATTACATCAAAAAAAGAAGTGCAGAAACAAAGGCAAGAAGCTCAACGACCCAGCACAACCATTCCTGCAAGAAAGAGCAGAAGGCCGATCACCAAGCTCGTGCCTATAGGAAGGATAGTGACTGCCAAGCTGCTCCTGCTTATATTCCTCTGGTGCGTCCCCCTGAGCCAGACTTAGAGCAAATCAAAAAGCCATAGATGCTAACTGGCTAGGCAGTAGCACCACAAGCGATGCTCGAAGGAGGTGGCCCGAGATCAGCACTAGATTCCCTGGGAGCCCACCAAGCAGATCCTGCAACGGAGCCACGTGCAACGGGCTATCCATGCCTCCTGGCATTCTGCAATAGGTCATCTATGTCTCAGCAAGCTCCATCGAAAGCCAAGGCACCAAAGCGCAGGGGACTCATCATCTCCTCCATTGAACTCCTCTGAGACGAAAAAGAAGAGTGCCCCATGCTATAAAAAGACCCGACGAGCTTTGCTCTGCCCTCTGTCAGGAAGCAGCATAGCGAAGCTAACCTGATATCATCTCGCAAAGTAAGTCTCGCCTCGTTCTTCGCATGACAGCGATGAAGCGAGGTGATCATAAGACTAGCTCGTCAAACAGTTGACAACCCTGCTCGAGCCCGCTATCTCGCTACAGCAGCACCAAGCTCGCTACAGCGGCTCTTAAGACAACCCCGAACCAGGAATCCCCGCTCAAGACACCAAGCACCTCGCATGGTCGGGCAGTGCCAAGCAACAGACGTAGACAGACACAAGTCTACAGCCGACCAAGGGGACCCACCCCATAGCCTACATTCTGCAGCAATCGAATTATAATCTTTTTACTATCTTTTTCATTTATATCTTGATGTAACACAACTGTAACTTGTAATTAATGCATGTAACTCATCCTTCCTCTATAAATAGGATGACATTGTTAAAAGAGGGGAAAAGTCGAACTCTATAAGCAGAAACTCTGCTAAAATCATTTTTAATACATTAATAAAATCTCTGCTGTGAACGTAGGGTCTGATGTCGCCTGGATTTAGCCGAATCACGTTAAAAACACCATGCCTCTCTTTCCTTCTTCCTCTCAAATCGACTCTTCCTGCACTTTAGAAGTAGTATTGGTTCCCGAACTCCTCCCGTTGGCCGAATTTCGAGACTCTCCATACGAACCGAAATCCAACGTCAACACATTGAAAATCTCCGGTAAAATTTTATTCAAATAGGAGAAGAAATCTACACTGCATAGACCAAATTGTCTGTGGATATAAAAACTTTATTTTCTTTCGATTTTGAAACATAAAACCTGACTCGTCTTTTAATCCGACAAAGTGGCCCAAGCATTGATGATGTTAATTCAAAAACTTTGGAGCCGTGCACTTTATCAGTACAGTCTATTTAGTATTTAAGGTCGTTTTTTCTTTATTTTTTTAATAAGAGGTTTAGGAAAAGTTTTTTCTTTATATTTTGTGTAAAAATTTGTAAAAAGTATAATTTTTTCTCATTGACCTCCACAAATTTTTAAGCATTGATAAAATGTATTAATTATTTTATTATTTATTGTTGTGGAGTATAATATGTATATATATATATATATATGATTTGTTCATTGATTTGAAACTATTTTGTAGCCATAAAATTTATAAAATGCAAGTTTGTTTTAACTGAGTTATTTGTAAGGAGATAAGATATTATGCTATTAATATTTATATATTGTGTCTATTTTAAATTTAGGATGTGATTATTTCCATAACTACTTTTCATAATTGTCATAACTCACTAAATATAAAAGTTTTATATGGACTGAATTATTCTTTAATTAAATATAAGAATTAAAATTCATAAATAATAAGTCTTCTTTTAAACAACTGAACAGAGAAGTTAATTATAACATTTTAGAAAAAGATAGAGGATAATATTATTTAAATTAAAAATAATAAAATAAAATTATAATTTTTAATAAAATTAAAAGTATATTCAAACTATTTTCTATTTTTTTTTATTTTTAATTCTCGTTGGGAGACTCTTAATTTAAGGATGAAATAGCGGATAGCGGAAGAAATGCATGCAGACTGAGGCCGCAGTCACATAAAACTAGTGGTTGACATTTTTCTACAACAGCGAAAAAGGTACAGTATTAGGAGTCATGGTTTTATGGATTGTTTCAGAAAAGAACATTTGCTCCTTCCCCACTGTCCCTCTAACTCTCCAAACCCGCAGCAATGCAAGAATCATGCTTTTGAGTGAAACTAATGTTTTAAAAATTAGGTTGGATAGTGAATAGAAAAAGCATCAAACCATAATTACGATTAATTCAATAAATTAAATTAATGATATGATATTATAAATATAAATTTATTATACAATTAAATAACAACTAATCTATACTATAAATATAAATTAATATTTTATATAAAAATTAAAAGAAAAGAAGTATTAATAAGTTTTAGTCAATTAATTATTAAATTTTTTTGTTACATATAAGTTTATTAGACTAATTCAACAAAAAAAAGTCTAAAAATAAAGAAAAAATTTACTGATTGCTTTTTAAAATGTTATGACCCAAATATTTATTGAATAATTTATGTAATATTAGTATAAATTGTTCATGTTTCTTTTAATAAATTACCTTAGTTTTTAAATATTAAAAGGGGTTATTTGATTTATATTGTGATAAGATGAAAATTTCATTTTTATTAAACCTTATTAAGCATATTAAACCTTATTAAGCGGACTTCAAAAGTAAATAATAGAGCTTTTGAAATCTTTCTATATTTTTTGGATTTATTCAATGAAATGTAAATAAACTAGAAGTTTACAAAAAAAAATGTTTTGAATAGTAAATTATTTTTTTATTGATGGTTGTTTACATGTTCCACTTCAAATATCACATAAATGATGACAAGATTTGTAATTTAAGTTTTATCAAGTATATTTTAGTGTTAATATGTTAGAAAAAAGTGATATATGTTCTTTGTAATTTATTGAGTTGAACTTAGATTTAATTAAACACTTGTTTAAATGATTTTTACCTCCTGAATATTTATAGATATTGTAAATATTTGGTGTATTATTTATTTTTTCCTATTACAAATAAAATAAAATTACTTTGGAATAATTTATGTCATCATTTAGTGTTTTATTGGAAAAAATATATATAATAGGATATACTATAAAAAGGGACCCAGGAGGCTTTTTCCTCATTTTTCTTCTTTCTTTCCTAAAAGCTTAGCTATCTCATCTTTCTTTTTCCTTTCTTCCTTGCATGAATAGCACACTGGCCATCTTCAAGCAATAGTAGCAAATTTTAGCGCCATCCACTGTAGCTTACTTGGGCTCCTACAACTGAACCATGGTAGAGCACGTTGAGCAGCTAGTTGAGGCCAAAACTCCCCTGTTACTAGATGACTAGCTGCTACCCTGTTATGGACAATAACGAGTTCGACCATGGCTATAACTTTGGGGCTTCTTGCTCCTTTATTGGAGGTAGGTAAGTTTATTTGTATCTCCAATTTCAATTTTCTTCATAATTTTTTTAGTGAATCAAGATTATACCTATAAAACCCTAGCCTCTATTTTTCTAAATATAGGAAATGATTGTATGTGTTTTAACTGTTCTCAGTGAATTACAAGGAATCTTGTCCTAATCTAGCCAATTTGAGAAAACCCATAAAGATTTGAAGTGGTGTGGATGATTCTCCCTCATGAAAGGATTTTTTTCTTTCCAAAGAATTTCTTTAAGTTGAGTAAATCACTCATTTTCCTCATATTTGTAAGGTGCTTAGTCTCCTTACGATTAAAAGTGGGCCGAGTTTATATTAGTTGATATATTTGTCTTAGCTAAAGTTAATTGATGAAAATATTGGAATGGTAGCATATGTGTGGTTATGTATGTAATAGGGAGGTGTAATTAATTGGAACCAAAGTGTGAAAGTGTGAGATTGTATAGATCTATGAATATGGTAATATGTGTGAAAATGAGCTAAGAATTGGAATTGGCTAAGTTATCTAATTGAAGGAATGTGATTATAGAGTTTTGGGTTAATGGAAATGAGATAGTTGCATATCAAATTTGTTTTAAGGAAATGAGTTACGCATCCAAAATTGAGTAAGATTGAGATATGCTTGCATCAAGATGTTTTATGGATGATATGATTAAAGATATTGAATAGTATATATGGAAATGGTGTTACATAGGCACTTATAGTTGTTGAAATCAGATTTTAAAAGAAGACCATCTATTGTGTGTAAAACTGGGCATTTGATCATAATCATGAGATCAGAATCTTGAATTCAAGTAGAATCACGAGTCAGATATGAATACTCTAATTTAACTTAAGAGGTTTTAGTTCCAAATACGAATCTGCTTGTAAGAGGTTGCAAACCTTTGGGAAGTGTAGAATTGCATGCGATCAGGATTGCGATTAGAATAAAAAATAGGGTTAGAAAGGGTCGATTTGAATTGCACAGAACTAGTTCAATTTTCAATTTTAATCACAAAGGCATGAATGCATGCTTTATTTCTACGAGCATGATCATGAAATTAATGTAAAAGGGGCGATTCAAATTGTGAGCCTTGGAGATGAAAAATATGTTGGAATATTTTTGATATATTATAAGCTAATGAGTTAGGCCTATAACTTTTTCTCTATAGTATATGGATTGGATGATTGGATTTATGAACTTAATTGTTTATTAGTTCACTTGAGCCATGAGGATTTCCTTGTTGTGCTATGTAAATGGCATATGTTAGGGTGGTGATAGTATAATAAGATTACTATGTAGTAGATTATTATTATTGTTTTGATTGATTTGTAAATTGAAAATGATTAAATGACTGAATGATTGATTAGCTAAATATTATCATTGTATTGAATGTATTGTAAATTGAGTGATTAAGTTTGTGAATTATTTGATATAGATCCTTGAAAGATTCTTCAAGAAATCGACAAATGTAAATTAAAATTGTGAATAGCCTCTGGATGAGGAAATGATTATTTGTGTATTGAGCTGGCTAGTTGATCGAATATGGAAATGATCATTGAATGAATATGATGTGTGTATCTTGATAAGTTATGGGTGAATTGAAAATTAGATTTATGGAGTAAGTTATTTAAGGAACTTCCAAAAATATTTTAATATTATATATATACAAACATGGCCATGAAACCAATGGAGAGATAAGGGGGAGTCATAATTGTTAGAGCAATAAGGCAAATGGAGCACTGATACTGAATGATAAACTATATGATAAGTTGCCTAAAAAAACTTGCTTATATGTCTGACTTTCAGTTCATTTGTAAACACTCAATTGATTGAATTGAAAGTGTTTGACTTGAATGCCTTATTGGATTGAAAAATACTGCCTTGGATCTATATCAAAATTGTTTTCAAATGGTATTGTGTGCATAAAAGTAGGTTGATTTGATTTCAATAAATATTCTTATTCATAAGTCATTGAAGTGATGGGATTTGTGTGGTGCCATGAAATGAAAAATAATTAAGTGTGAATTGTGAATTAAAATTGAATGGTATGTGATCAAAGTAGTTTCGTGTTACTAAATATTAGGTAAACAAGGTGGATTCTATCATCAAATATTGTCCTCAAGTAGGAAATGATTGAAATTATGTATGACACTGTTCTTGATTTTAAAATATTTAATAGTTAAACTTGTTAGTGCTCAAATACCAGAGTTTTGAGATAATAGAATAATTGTTGAAGTGTTAGATCCCTGTCATGGCCCGATCCACGAAGCATGACTGGCATAGAAAGTCAATATCAGGAAATCTCCTACAATCCTTACAATGCAATTACATAACATGACTCATCATTTCATCAATCTACGATGAAATATTATATATTAAAATTCTAATAAAAATCGGACAGAGTTTCCTCTATTTTCTAGACACCTGGTCTCAAGGCCTATACAACATCAAATTAGGGGCTACATGCCCATCACACCCTGTATGACACATAATAATATGCAGTAGCCCAAACTATATAATTACTATACAATTTACATCCTACTAGGCATCCAGTAACCATACACAACATATGCATATACAATCCTATCAATTACTATTGATTACCACCATTTATATATCTTTAATCTCTGCTGGATGAGATCTATTCGATCAGTGAGTAGATCCTAAGTCAGGACAAGGCAGAAGGGTTTTAGGTGTGTCCTCAGGCTCTAAAAAACATGGAGAAGAATGAAGTGAGTTTCATAGAAACTTAGTGAGCAAACAATCCCATAATCACCTAAAATCCCATTAAAAAAATCATGCTTGAAAGAGTGTGTATATATATATATATAAATATAAATACATTACAGTGAAGTTATGCTTACTCGTTCAAGAATAATAATCTCAAAATATATTCGAAAACTATAATTCAATAAGAAAATCAAGTAAATAAAATAAAAATAGATATAATGCTCAACACTATGAAGGTAAGTATCAAAGAGTGCTACTGTGGAGAATACATCCACCATGATATAAGCACAACAGAAAAGCCAGTGAGTTTCCTAAAATTTCTTTAGATCTCAACATAGTAAAATATTCATAATAAATATTTTATCCAATTACCATTACGACCCAAGAGTAATTTCCTACAGGCAACTGGCTTAACAATACCATATCAAATGTAGCACATATCTCCGTCCTACCTTATTGCACCATACATATCTCCTCAACCTTATTCTTCTAGCAAATATACTAATCACAAGTGCACTTGAGAGTTTCCAGGAAATTACCAATGAATCCAAATTTTCAAATCAATATTTTAAATATATCATGTAGCACGAAATTCATTATTCGGATAAGTAATGTTTATCAAAATATATATGAACCTGTTATAGCATTTTCATATTCATTTATTATATAGAAAATAAAATAGCCAATTCCCATAACATAAGGTGAAATGAAAATGCATAACTGTATCACGGCAA
>JANHAO010026899.1:0-10967 GCA_026873985.1 Saraca asoca | reverse complement strand
CAAAGGGTGGGGGGGCTAGGAGGGGGGCCGGTATGCCCCCTTTGCCTGGGCCCAGTTAAAGGGGAGGGAACCCCCTTGTTTTTTTTTTTTTTCCTCCCCCCCCCCCCCCCTTTTTTCTCTCCCATTTTTTCTTTTTCCCATTTAAGTCAAAATTCCATAAGGCATATAAAGTTACTTGATATTACTGCATATAAATTACCTTGCTTTTCTTTTTATTGTTCACAAATGTGCCAGTAACTATGCTTTTCTCCGTTGTTAAATTTCTAGGTATTTTTCAAATTTCAACTGTGCTTGAAATGATCTCTAGATTATGATAATGATTCGATCAATTCATGCCATGTAGCCAGCTTTCAAGCATTAGAGTCAGACATTGTGCTGTGCAGTAACTACTTTGCATGCTTTATCTTGAACATTCCCACTGCATCACAGTAAGCATTTATACTGAAGCTACTGACAAATCTGGTTCATACTTCACTTTCATTATGCTTTGATCTAAAATCTTAAAGATCTAAATGGCGCTGGGATTGAAGCAAATACCACCACACGCAATTCTCACTTAGAAACGTCAACTAAAAAAGGACAAATAATTTGCAAACTCGATGACTATGGCAGCAAGTCAGTACAATAAGTTCCTATGCTGGCCAATGTCGCCATACCAGCTGCATCTGATGGTTTATGAGCTAAGCTTAATCATTTCATTAATGTAGTACCATATTTAATTATGTGTTACTATTTATGAGTTTATCTCATTATAGATTTTCCTTTTCCTAAATTCCTTTTGGAAATGACTCGCTTTTGGTTTTTTTTCCTGGACCAAATTCCTCACTTCCCTCTTTCGTCAAAGACCAGATCTTACTCTAATACCAGTAATTACTTGGGAAACTCATTATAACTTAAATGATGTCTACTTAGTGTCTACCCATCTGGAACTATTTGCATATCTATTCTTAATAATGACAGTGGAAGTACATGCTCCTGAATCCTCATAAATGGCCAACAATTTGAACATTTATATTTAATTAGTTTATATTGCATAATTTATAGACTTATGGGGAAATGGCTACTTTGGAATATTTGTTACTTGTAGGGGTAGAGGCCAACGATAACTGTGAAGCAAATTCTTGTGGGCATCCAAGATTTACTTGACTAATCAAATTCTGCTGATCCTGCCCAGACAGAAGGCTATATTCATCTAGGTACTTAATAGAAAATTATCCTCCATTGGGAAGTCTATAATATTTCTTTAAAAGTAAAAGAATGGCTGATTTAAGTAAATCAAGACAAACCGGGTTTGAGTTTAGTAATATACTAGTGAAATTGTTTGTATATGCATTTCTCTAGTCTGACTATTTTTAATTTGATTGCTGACAATGATGTCGAATAATGGGCATGATATGAATCCAAGACATGCATGATATGCATTTCTCTGGTCTATTAACCGGGTTTGTTTGCTACTGATTGTGATTTCGTTTGTTTGGAATTTTATTTTTGGAATGTGAGACACAATTACTTGGCAGCCCATATCCTTTTAGTGGAACTCCAATCTCTTTTAGTGGTATGTGTAGTGCAAACTTCATACCACTGCTCCTTTCCGGACTGCCTCCAAACTCCAACATCTGCCATTGGAGCTTCAATGTTGTCATCCATTGCTCCTTTCCAGACTGCCTCTAAGCTTCATAAACCAAAACAAATACAAAACTCAAATTAACTTTGTTATAATTACTTAATAACTAATTTTATTTATTTAATTTACTTATTAATCATTAAATGATTATTTATGAATTGTTTAATAATTATTTTAATTACTTAATAATTATTTTTATTTTATGAAATTACATAATTATTTTATTAATTGTTTGATAACTATTTATGAATTATTTAATAATTATTTTTATTTATTTAAATTACATAATAATTATTTATTAATTGTTTAATAATTATTTTAATTACTTAATAATTATTTAATGATGATTTAAAATATTAAATAATGATTTATTAATTGTTTAATACTTATTTTAATTAGTCAATAATTATATATTTCAATATTTCTATAATGTCTTTAAAAGTGACAACCATATTAAATACCTTCCTTGTGTTCCAAATTAATAGGCATGGATAAATCCTGGATTAATTAGTCAAGGAATACATATGAGTATAAGGAAAAATTGAATAGATTTCTTGATTTCGCATTTGAACAACAATCCATTGAAGGGAGAATAATATGTTCTTGTCGTAGATATAAATTTAAAAAGTGGTTGACTGGAGCTGAAATGTGTAACCACTTGACTCGAAAGCAATTTCTAGTTGAATACACTAAGTGGGTATGGAATGGAGAATGCAATATGCCTGAAATATCTTCTAGTACAGCACATTTGATTGAAACGCCTCAAAATATACGTCTCGAAAACCCTATAAAAGACATGATCAATGATGCATTTGGATTTGCCAGTCCACATGATGGTAATGAACCTAACTCATCTCATGAAGCTGCAAGTGATAATGATGAGGTACCGGATAAAAGGATGGATAAAGTTTCTACTAAGTTTTATGAGTTACTTAATGATGGAAATTAAGAACTTTACGAAGGGTGCACGAAGTACTCTAAATTATCATTTCTAGTAAAATTGTATCATATTAAACGCAAAAGGCTATGACAATGATCTTGAAATTGTTGAAAGATGCCTTCGAGCATGCTAAGATCCCTAGTTCATTGTATGAGGCTAAGAAAGCCATCACTAAACTTAGGCTTAATTGCACTAAAATACATGCTTGTCTAAGTGATTGCATGTTGTATTGGGTGGATGATAAGAATAGGGAAACATGTAAGAGATGTCATACATCTAAATGGAAGGAAAAAGCTATAAGTAAAAAAAAGAAACAACATGCAAAAGTTTTACACTACTTTCCACTGAACAAAGGTTGCAAAGGTTATTTATGTTTGCTAAGATAGCTGAGCATATGAGGTGGCATGTAACTACGAATTGTGATGATAGCTTAATGAGGTGGCCAAGAGACTCTAAAGCATGGAAGAACTTCATATCCTTGATGTGTTTACCTAGGTCTAGCCTATAATGGTTTCAATTCTTTTGGAATCATGAGTGCAAATTATATCATTTGGCCTATAATTTTGATACCATACAATTTGCTTCCTTAAATGTGTATGAAGCCAACCTCTTTCATTCTTTCAATGATCATTCTGGGTAAAAGCATGCCAGAGAATGACATAGATATCTATTTGCAACCTTTTATAAAAGAGTTAGAAGAGTTATAGATGGAAGGTGTGAACACCTATGATGTTTCAATGCATGAAATGTTCAAAATGTGAGCAACACTAATGTAGACAATCAATGATTTTCCACAGCTTGGTACCCTATCTAGCTAGAATACACACATTCGATTAGCTTGCCTAACTTGCAACTTTGATGCAACTCCACCGCGTTTGCCTCATAATAGAAAATGGTGTTTTTGGAGGGGGGCATTGTCATTTTCTTAGAGCAAATCATAGATTTTGATTGATAAGGTTTCACTTTAATGGGACTCAAGAGTTTATAAACCTTTAAAATCACTATCAAGCACAGAAATCTTCAAACAAGTAAAGAACATTAATATTACATTTGGGAAGTCAATAGAAAGGGATGCTAAAGGGAAGCAAGATTCTACAAATAACAGTGAAATGGACTCCCAACAATGGAAGAAGAAGTCTATATTCTTCCAACTTCCATATTAGGAGATTAACATGTTACATCACAATCTTAATGTCATGCATATATAAAAAAAAATGTTTGTGACAATATCACTTACACTTTACTGAATGAAAATGGGAGGACAAAAGGCCATCTCAATACTAAAAAAGACCTTCAAGTAATGGGCATAAGAAGGGATTTATGGCTTAATGATAAAGGGAAATACCAATCATGTCTATTTTCAATGACAAGTGCAATGAAAGATGTATTCTTTAAAAGTTTGAAGAATATGAAGATGCCTGATGGGTATTCAAGCAACATTTCTAGGTGCATCAATTTAAAACAACACAAGTCATTTAGTTTGAAAAGTCATGATTGTCATATGCTTATAAAGCAATTACTACCCATTGCAATATGTAATGTGTTGTCAGACAAAGTGACTATAGTATTGGTTAAGTTAAGCTCATGTTTTAGACAAATATGCAGTAAAATTGTCAACCTCGATAACCTTAAGAATGTCCAACAACGAATTGTGATTATACTTTGTCATTTGAATATCTTGTTCCCCCTATCGTTCTTCATCATTATGGTTCATTTATGTGTTCGTCTAGTTGATGAACTACGATTAGGAGGCCTAGTCCAGTACGGCTGGATGTACCCTATTGAAAGGTGGTTCATTTTATCCATTTAAGTCTAGTCTATAATTCTATTTTTTTTTCTAATGATATCTTCCCTTACGTAGATATTTAGGACATCTAAAGTCTTATGTATGCAATAAGGCTCAAGCAGAAGGTTCCATTGCTGAAGGGTACATATCTGAAGAGTGCTTTACATTCTGTTCAAGATATTTAGAAGGCCTTGAAATAAGGTTCAATCAAATAAGATGTGTCAATGATGAACCAGATGATATTAGATGTGAAGTTTGTCTATTATCTTTCCTAAGATAGGTAGACCGGTACATAAATGTTCTGGTTTCATGTTGACACTTATGGAGAAGATATAGCCAGATCTATATATATTATTCAATTGCAAAGAGGTTGATTCATTTACAGAGTAAGTATCCACAATAATATCCACATTCCTTTCTATCTTTCTTAAGATTACTAGGCCTAGTAGTTTTAATTTTGATCATTGCTTGTAGGGAAATGACACTATATGTGAAGAGAAGAATAAAGAGTCAAACACATTCCTCTACTAAGATTCAAAATATATTTAACAAAGATTTTGCTGACTAGTTTTCTAGACAGGTAAATTGTAAAAGATAATTACTACAAAATTATTTGTTGTTTTTGAGGCATAGTTGTAAAAGATGATTTTCTTTTGTTAGGTTTTCATGGATGACGTGGTAGGTACTGTGTTAGATGATTTGAAATAACTAGCCCAAGGACCTCTTCCAAATGCTAGAAAGTTTTTGGCATTCAATGTTAACTGATAAAAGTTTCAGACATTAGCTTGAGAAAATGGATTAAAAACCCAAAATTCTGGAGTTTTCATGACTTCTATAACCAATTGTGTTTCTAGCCATCAAGATGTAATCAAGAAGGATATTGATCTTTCATATTATAGGAAAGTGGTAGATATTATTGAGCTCAATTACTATAGAAAATTGATGACCCTCTTTAAATATATGTGGGCTAACACCACTAATGATAAAGGGTTTAGAAAAGATGATTGGGGCTTCAATATTGTAAATTTTAATAGGTTGATTCACACTAGTGCACGTGAAGAACATAAGTCTTTCATCTATACATCCCAAGTTCAAATAGTTTATTTTGTAAACGATTAAGTATCATCAAAGTGGAGTGTTGTTATTCATCTAAAGCCAAGAGACTTATACGACATGAAAGGGGATGTTGATGATGAGATATGTGAGCTTCAACCATTTACTTAGCAAGAGTTGAGCAAATTTTTTTTTCTTTAGAATGATGGTGACAATATTCAATTACCAAGGGTGAGGAAAATGATGATCGCTTGGAAGGCATTGTTTTATAAACCAATGTCGAGGAGGTTCAGAATATGTCTGATTAGTTAAAAAAATTTGTTTCAATGTCAAATCACTTTATCAAAGAATCTATAATTTGCTTCAATGTCAAATTACATTGTTAAAGAATCTATGATTTGTTTCAATGTCAAATTATTTTGTTCAAGAATTTATGATTTGTTTCAATGTCAAATTACTTTGTTCAAGAATTTCAATTTCATGTTTTAAATTATTGACATTTGTTTTGTAGATATGTCCGAATTAAAACATCCAAGAGTTTGAGACAGCAAAAGAGCATCCAATGTCCAGTCTACTCCTCCATAACCCACTTAAGATGTTCCACCCTCGGTTTAGCCAACACATTCACATCCTACACAACCTATGCAATCAAGATAGCTGAGACAACTCACACCACCCACATAGGCCTCACAACCCACTCAAGCCACCCAGCCCACACAACCTAATCCTCTTGAGATGAAGTTAGACACTGTGAAGGATGATGTTATTCAGACATCATCATCTAGTGCCAGGAAGGGGAAGCCCAAAAGTGGGTGGTACTATAACATGGCAGGTAATTACAATGTATCATTTTCTTTTGTGTTTGAGTTTATATTATACTAATAAAATTATACTTAACTTAATAGATAAGGCAAGTGTGATTAAGCCCAAAAAGCTAAAGGTCAAACAAGTTTGGACCTTAAAGGTCATCCTATACAAAAAATAAGAGAACTTTTTTAGGAGCAATCGGTCAAATTACCGATAGATTATGAGACTTGGTTGGCCATATTGAACTCAGTTAAAGATGATGTCATAGCTAAATTGGTGATGGCATGTAATAGTTTTGATCAAATATTTACACATTATGTTTCATTCTATTGTTAATGTTTTTGTTTTTGTCCTAGCCATATTTATAATTTCCAAACGATGAAATGGGCATTTGGTTTGCTAAGCAAGTCATTGGGACGCGGTGGAGAAATTATAGATTGGCTATTTATAACAAATATTATGACCCTAGCTTGATGAAGGAGCAAAATATTGATCAAAATTGCCCAAAGGGTATTGCTATATCTTTATTTGTGATAAACAAAAATACAAAATTATTAATCATATTTTTAATATAGCTATGCTTGTACCAATGGCAAAATGAATAATTAAGTTTATTTTTGTAGGAAATGTCCAAGTAAAATGCACAAAATAGAAACAAGTAGACCATTTTGTACACTATAGGGTCTAAAACATTCGCACGATCGAATAATGAGATGGTAGTATAACCATCTTCCCTGAGTAAGTAAAATTAAGTTCATATAGATTCATTTGAGTTAAAGCCTTTTTATTGAAAAGGGGAAAGAGCATCCAATTGGTTGAGTAAAGCTGTGAGATGCTCTACATCAAAAGTGATTATTCATATATAAACAAAGAAGTAAAGAGTATAGGGGTGAGGGTTCAATTAAAATTTTTATTAATTTTATGATATTTTATTAGTTGATATCATAATAACTTTTGCATTTACTTAAGAGAAATTGAATAAAGCTTTGAGCCAAATGGACCCATTGCATCATTCAATAATAACTCCAAATGATACCTTTAGAAAAGTGTTTTGGAAGAATTATCCAAGCCATGTCCATGGTCCAAAGTTAGGAGTTTGCCCGATAAGTGTGTTTGGGACCAATTTTTAAAATGTCCACTCTACCAGTTCCTCTAAAACTAATCCAATAATTCAAAAAAAGATGGAAAGCCAAAAATCAGAGTCGGCCAAACCATGGAAGAGTTGGTTGAAACAAAATAACAAGTAAGGGCCTTTTGGACTACATCAAGGACATGGAAGGGCAACTTCCACCATATTTAGTCAACTAACAAACTACTAATCAATAGGTATGTATAGTTACAATAGTAAGATCAAGCTTTTAAAAAATTCTACTTTACTTGGTTATCATTAATTTGCTTTCAAGTTCGTTGTAACTTACCATTTTTGTGCTTGCAATTAGTTTGACATTGGGTAATAGCTAAGTGAATATGTTTAGACTCATAACACCCTTTAGATAATGAATATATAGGATCTATATGGATCACTCACCCTTTTCTATTTTAGGCTCTCAATTAAGATTTTAGGGATCATAGCCAATTAAAGAGGGATACATTCAATATTGTGACAGTGATATATTCAATATGGATCACTCACTGCCAATATAAGAATTTATTGTGAAATTTTAACAAGTATTCAATTAGAAAAAAAAGGCCCCACTGCATCTAAATGATGAAGGGTGTAAGATTTTTCAAATTTGGTTTTGGCTAAAAACTTTGTTTAAAGAAAGAAAGAGATATGTTGCAATCACACTATTTTATTGAACCTCATATTACTATTTAAATGCAATAAAATATTACAAAAAAGCTACTTAATCTACCCATGTTTAACTGAAACAGCATCTAAATAGCTAAATACTAGGAACCAACTATAGTAATAACAACTTCCATGTATTTCAGCCTTCAATTTCTTTAATCAAATGAGCTATAACAACTCCTATTTTTTTCTCTAACTAACTACAACTAATGAGATATTTTTCTCAACACTCTTCCTTGCATCAATAGCTACACATGCCAAGCTTCATCCTCAGGAATTCAAACTTATCCCTAGAAAAAGGTTTCATGAAAATATCAGTTAACTTATCATAAGTTTTACAATAAATTAATGTGACTCACCACTCTTTTGGACTTCTTTGATGAAATATAACTTAATGTTGAAATGCTTAGTCTTGCCATGAAAAATTGGATTCTTAAAGATTGCTATAGCTACTTGGTTATCCACATAAATTGGTTTGCTTTCCTATTGCATCAAATATAAATCAAATAGATTTTTCCTCAGCCAAAGAGCTTGATTCATAGCTACAGTTGCAACTATGAATTCTACTTCTGTAGTTGATTAGGCTATAAGTTCTTACTTCTTTGAACTCCAAGAGAACACTCTAGAACCTAAAGTAAAACAATGCCCTAAGGTGCTTTTCATATCATCCAGAGATCCTCCCCAATCTAAATTAGAATAACCTTCCAACTTGAACAATTGATTAAGTTTAAAATTAACACCATAATCAAGAGCTCCCTTAATGTATATAAGGACTCTTTTTGTAGCCTTGTAATGCTTCAGACTAGCACAATGTAAAAACATTAAAAGGACACTTATAGCGTGAAGGATGTCAGGTCTTGTTACAGTTAAATACATGAAACAGCCAATTAGACTTTTGTAGATTCCCTCTTCAGCCTTCTTAGCACCATCATCCTTACTCAGTTTCTCCTTTTGATTCATTGGAAGGGCAATGCATTGCATTCTTCTATATAAAACCTTCTTAGTATTTCCTTTGCGTACTTCTTCTAACATATGAATATTCTTTATTGATCTTGCCTAATCTCCATTCTGAGAAAGTAAGCCATAGCTCCAAGTTTTGTCATTTCAAAAACTTTCTACATCTCTTGCTTAAATTGATCAACCTATTTAACATTGCTCTTATTACCAAGAGATCATCTATATACAAAGACACGATCAATATAGTAGTATGTGAGTACTTGATGTACAAGGTTAATTTACTTAAGCTCCTTGTGAAGCCAATACTCTGTAAATGCCCATCTATCCTATTGTACTAAACCCTAGGAGCCTGTTTTAACCCATACAAAGCTTTCTTCAACAAGCAAACCTTATCTTCTTGCCTTTGAATAGCAAACCCTTTTGGTTGTTCCATAAAGATCTCCTCTTCCAAGTATTCATTGAGAAAGGCTAACTTGACATCAAGATGGTATATAGTCCACCCTTTTTGAGCTACTATTGCAAGGATTAACCTAATGGTATCTAGACATGCAACAAGTGCAAAAGTGTCTGAGAAATCCACTCCATACACCTGTGCATAGCCTTTAACCACCAACCTTGCCTTATGTTTGTTGATGGAACCATCAGCATTCTGCTTTGTCTTGAACACCCATTTCACTCCTATGACCTTTTTGTTATATGGTTTATCAACCAAGTCCTAAGCCTAGTTCTTCTTCATCATCTTTAATGTCCAGTGCATTTATCCATTTAGGATATGGTATTGCTTCACTGAAATGTCCAGGTTCCACTGTAGAGAAATTGCATCTTTAATATATATCTAATAATAGTCTTGTACCTCTGATAGGTGGATCATTAATAGTCTCATCCTCAACTAATGGTGGAGTTACAAATGGCTGTGAGATAATTACTGGTGTGCCTTCTTTATCCTCTCAACGCCACTTTTTTTCTTCTACAAAATGGACATCTGAGCTTATCACAATCTTTCCAAATTGTGGTTGAAACACTTTATAAGCTTTAAAGAAATTACTATAGCCTATAAATGATTAGCTCTTTTATCCAGCTTGTCTCTCTTTACCTATGGCACAAGAGTATAACAGATATAACCAAACACCTTTTAGTTCTATATAAAAGGCTTTTAACCATACCATGCTTTCCTTGGACTCCTTTTGTGGGCAACCTATTCTACAAAAACATAGTAGTGTTAGCTGCTTTAGTCCAAAACTTATTACGAAGATCCTTCTCATTAAACATGCAGCGAGACATCTCTATAATAGTTCTATTTTTCCTTTCATTCATTCCATTTTATTATGGAGTGTAGGCAGCTGTTAACTAGAGCTCAATTCCAGTCTCTTCATAGAATTTGGTAAATTGGCTTGAATTGTACTCTGTCTCATTATGTGATCTAACAACCCAAATCTTGTAGCCACTTTGATTCTCAATCCAAGCCTTGAATCTCCAAAACACTCCTACAACTTCAGTTTTGAACATCAAGAAATAGATCCAACACATTCTAGTTAGATCATCTATAAATGTAATATAATAGTGAATTCCTTTCAAAGATAGCTTAGGCATAGGTCCGTTAAGGCTAGTATGGACCAACTGCAACTTTTGAGTTATTCTCTCGATTGTTTAAGTGAAGGACAGCCTAGTTTGCTTCCCAAATTGATAGGCTTTACAACTGACTTAAGATTTTTCGATAGAGGCAATCCTTATACCAAATTCTTTTTCTTGAGATGCTACAAAACAACTTGATTATAGTGGCCTAATCTTTTATGCCACAGTTTAGTTGCACTGTCAGTTGCAACATAAGTTGTATGCTCATTTTTCCTCAAGTCTAAAGGAAAGCATTTACTTTTCATGCTAATCCTAAACACCTACTGACCCTCAGCATCCTTAATCACACATATGCTATCCTCAAACAACAATTTAAAACCCTTTTCAAGCAACTGGCCAACACTAAGCAAATTCTGATCAACTTTAGGTACAAAAA
>JANHAO010026898.1:0-10974 GCA_026873985.1 Saraca asoca | reverse complement strand
GGCATGCTAAGATAGAGCCGTGAAAAGAGAACAAATCTGCCACACTAACATAAGGCTTCAAATCTGACATATTTTATTCATATGTTATCCAGATACATGCTGTGCCGCTTGGAATACCCTGCAGCCTCCGTATAACATCAATATACATGCAGACTTTTGTTTTTCTAAGAGTAGACAATTGTTTTTCCAAACAAACAGCTCCGGGAGCAAATACTGACGGGACCCACAAAATCCAAATGGCTAGACAGATAGTGAAGTGCACATATTTACCTCAAAAGAATCAAAACGAATCCAAAAATGAAGATTTTCGGTGTCTCTGCAGAAACTTCCTGCTAGTAAATAAAAATCAAAATCAGATATCAAAAAGGCAGTTTTCTTTGATTGCTGTGGAGCTAAGGGAAATGGAAAGAAAACTCTGTAATCCAGGTGAAGCTATTTTAGACCAACAAGTAATCTGAAGTAGTTATTTACCTTGTTCACTTCCTCAACATTCAAATAAACCCTCACTTTATGAAATTCCAAATGAACTGGTTTTAGCTACAAATAGAAGCAGATACAGAGGTTACAGGCAGCACAATGGTCCAAACTCCATTTATAACAGAACCAAATATACTTTTGCAGGAAAAACAGTATTTGATAATTGCTATTCCATTTGCGAGCTGCATCCTGCGATTAACGCAACTTCAACTTCTACCATTTCAATTACTTATTTTTAAACTTTCAAACAAACGAATTCAACTAATTACGCATTTTAAACTTCTACATTTTTAATCACCTGAATTTAGGATTATTCAAATTAAGCTAGCAATTCTATCTTCGGCTTCGGCAGAGATTTCAACAGATAACCATAATCTAAATGATAGGTACAAAAAAGAATAAACAGATAACTATACTCTTAATGAGGCAAATTCAATTGTTCAGACAAGTATAATCAGATAATCATAATTACCTGGTCCTGGTGTATTCCTGCTGGCCGTCTTCAAATTCAACCGCGCACTGAAGGAGATGAAGAAGCCAGAGGTGCGGCAGTCGCGCGGTGACACCGTTGAGGTGAGGAGGCGCCGTCCCGGCGAGGTGAGCTGGTAAGGTCGTCGAACTGTACAGGGGAGGAGTTCACGCGAGGTCCATGTGGGGTCGAAAAATCGAAAAATCTGAACCTAACTCTTAATCCCCTTTCCCCCTGGCCTCGACTTTGGGCTAATTTGAAGTTAAAGTGACGACACAACACATACTGGCCCATTGATACTAAAAAAAATTGGCTTGGTCATGTGCAATCTGTTATGTTATGTTATTTATGTTTTTGTGCATATGTTTATAATCTTTATGTATGTGCATTATAGTGTTGGCGTGCTTATTTGATGGTAGGGAAGGAAATTCTTATCGTTTAAAATATTTTTTATTGCCGTTAGGACATTTGAGAGATAATCATTCATTGTTGTAGATAATTTGTAGATGAGAGTTTTGGTTTGTCTATTTTAATGTCTGAATTCTAATAATTTTTAATCAAGCCTTCATTACCCTTCAAGCATAATTTAGAGCATGCTTAAGATGATGAGCTTTTTGATGTGTGTATATGTCTTAAGGAACTTATGTCAAAGGGTGGACAAAAATTGGATTGGGCCTGATTTGGATCAAGTTTAAATTAATATCAAGATATCTTTACTTAATTTAAGCATGATTAAATCTAAATTATTTTTTATACTTTGTATTGTAGCTAAGGATTCCAATTAAGAGGAGATAAATTGGTTTTAATAATTCACAAGTTTTTCAAAACTTTTTTTCAATCTCACAAAAACTTAACAACATGAAAACAATAAATTAACAACTTTGAGTACACTTATCAAGCTATCTAAAGCTCACAAACCTATCTAATCAATATCAACAAAGCATAATCACTATATAAATTTTCAAAAATGTAAAGAGATTAGGGAAAGAGAAATCAAATGTAAGATGTATAGTGGTTCAACATTAGAGATCCACTCCAAGGATTACATCCACTCTCAAACTCAACCATGCTTGGGTCTACTCATCCACTATTGTTTCAAGTTTGAATTGGGTATTTGAAGAAGCCATAACAAATTTCTCTCTTCCAATACAAGAATTTCCTTTTAAGATTCCCCACTCTTGCTTTTCTAGGGTTTCTTCACCCAAAATACAATAGAAATGATGAACAACAAAGATTATTTAAACTCAAGCACACTCAAGTGTTTGATTACATAGTGAAGCTCATGTTATAGAGATGAGAATCAAAGAAGTTTAATCTAGGGTTCAATCTAAGGGTCCTAAAAGTATAGATCTTGCCCTATTTACATTTGTCTAAATACTTTTTTTGCCTTTGAGATTGGATTCTTGTATTACAAGGTTTTTCAATAAAATTCTATTGAAAGATTAGAAATTATTGGAATCACTAATAGAATTAGGAATTGAATTATCAATTGGTCAAATTAAATTCCATTTAACAATTAACATAATTGCAATTAATTCATGAACACAGTAAATTAGAATTATATCAAAATTGTAGAAATGTAGTAGAAAATCAAAATAGCAGAATGTAGTAAAGAAAAATGCAGAAAGATAAATCAAGAACACAAATTTTTAAAATCGTTCAACTTTACCTAAAATTACAGATGAAGTATACATCCATTAGATCAATTCTCCACTAGATGATCTCTTTTATTACTACAATAGGATTTTAACTAGGCTCTTGAACATGCAGCTTACAGCAAGATTTACACTGGGCTTTTGTTAAATCTATAAATACAATAACACTACACCTTCATCTTAATTGTAATCAACCTTACAACTAAAAGAAGATGCAAGGGAAGATCAACCTTTTCCTTGTATTTGATCAACCTTAGAAACCTAAAAACAACCAAGAATTGGGTAAAAGAAAAAAAAATACCAACAATTGAGATGAAAATCTCAATTAATCAATTATGTAATCTTCACAGAATTTGATCCAAGCTATTAATCAAATGTGATTTTGAGAGGCAAAGTTAGATCAGATGAAGCACAAGAATTTTCTCTGCTTTTCACACTCAAAGTAATAGAAAACGGATATGAAGTTATCTATTGAAAAGCGAGTGAGAGGGTATTTAAAGTTGCTATAACTGACTTTTGAAAATAACTAATTTTTGAGTCTTGAATCAATTCTATTGTGGGTATTTTTAGAGAAATCCAAAATGGTCTAGTAAAAGCTTAACAAGAGATGAGTCCAACTAGAGAAGGCTCAAATTTTCCAAAAACTGAGGTCACTCAATAGAGGCATTAGCTTGTTAGCCACAGGCTCAAGACGTGAAACAAGGCCAAGGCAGCAACCCTAACTTGTTAAAGACAGAATTTAGCTCGTTGATCGAAGCACACTACCTCAGCCCTCTTCTAGAAGGCTCATTATAATTGAACCCGAGAATAGGACCAACTAATACAACCAACAGATCACCCAGTACGAGCTCGGGTCTCCAAATGAAAGATCCAAATGTAGGAACAAAACTCTAAGGTCCAGTTAGCATCCAAAGGCTTATATTCCCAACTGACAAGTTAACCCCTAAAATTGACACATCATCCCCCAATAGTCAGATAGTGATTTGCCTAGCTTTTATTACCTAATACAGTGGACAAGATAGATTTATGATTTATCAAATTACCTTTATAATGCCTCCTACCTCTATAAATAGGGGGAGATTCTTTGTAAAAGAGAGTAAGAAAATACATGCAAAAACTTTACCAAAATAGTGAGAGAATACTTATATTATTGTTCTACTAGTCCGAATAGAAAAACAACTACACAAAAGCGAATATAAACTATCATGGATGTAAGGGTCACATTGAATTTAGCCGAACTATGATAAAAAGCTTTTGGTGTCCCTTGTTCTTCCTCTCTTTCAATTTCTTCTTTCCATATTCACACTCGTTATCTGTAGTTTGGGTGTTCATTGAACTTTTTTCTGTTAATCAATTTTTGCTGTCAACATATTTGGTGTTAGAAAGAGGGCCCTAACTACACACTCACTCTCTTTGATATATTATACAACTGTAATGGCAAGAGGAAGAATCACCAAGAGAACTAACACTGTTGTTGGCTAACCTGAAGGTCATATACAACAATAATGGGAAGTGTTACTGATTGGAGGCTCAGTTCTCCCTATGACAGGTACCTCCATTGCCTTGACCACAACAGGTGTTGTCATTGGCATAGCTTCATTAACCCCTCACCAGCCTACTACTTTTGGGACCAATGGAGCATAAGCATGGCACCAATGTTAGGTGACACTTGAAAACACCGTAAGGGAGTTGGCTGATATGGTGAGGGTACTAGAACAGGCACAGGCCCAAGGTGCACAAAGACAAGTTGAGGTTGTTGCGTCCACAGAAGAGTTCTAGCAACCAAGAGCTCAGTTGAAGGGGCCTGTCAAAGCAGAACATTAGCAACCTAGTTTAGTTCACTTGTCCAATTCACAACTGAGGTCAGAGTTCCATTGAGCTCACAAAGACAATTAAGGAGATGATTGGTGACATGAGAGTTCGTGCCGAGAAGGAAGCTCAAACCAAGCCGATCATGGATGTAGATCATATCACTACTCATTGGGTTATGAGCAAAATAGAAGGTATAAAGCCTCAGATCACCATTCAATGCAATAGCTTTGCAATTTGCCACTTCATGAGACAAAGCGTCTTTAGCTCTTTTTTGAGTGACCTCAACGTTTTTGGTTCTCTTTCTCAAGTCCAATGCCTCGGCGGTCGCAACAGTCAGGTCCTCCTCAAGTTTTGCCTTCTCCTCCCCCAAGCTCGATGCATCTCCTTCAGCTTCATTATCGTTAGCAAGTTTTGAAGAACCAAATGGTCAAGTTAGATCACAAAAAAGAGGCAAAGGAGTCAGGATCAAAAGAATCCACTCCCCAGTAGGTCGTGGTGAGCTGCATAACTCAACAACCCATCAATTGAGAAGTCCTCTGATTCCAACGCTGAGGCCCTATTGCGAGGCCCCAAGATCACATCAATATTCTACAAAAGGAAGTGAAGGTACTCCTCCGTCTTTGGACCAAGGTCATAAAATTGCTCCTCGGCCTCAACCTCAGGCATTACTTGCTTTCGGGCGATAACAACCTTTTTCCCTTTGATCCTTTTCTACTTTTTAGTGGAAGGCCTAGAGGGAGATGCGACCTCAACTACGGCAGCTACCTCAGACTACAAGATAGGCACCGGCTCCTATAAGGGTATAACCGCCAAGGCCAAAGATTGACTTACAATGGCAGAAGGGACATCAGCATCAAGAGTATATGAGGGCAACGTGGAAAGATTGGGTAGTGGCTTCTTGAGGATAAGCTTCATTGTGAACTCAAAGTCTTCAAAGTTAGCAAGGCCAACCTCCTTAATTTGATGAGCTACGATCTCTCTGGCGAGCTTAATGTTCAAAGATGGATCAAGATTGCATAAGCACAGGAGGCCCTTATAGAATCGAAGATCGTTATGGGGATCGTCTACAGCTGTAAACTTGTTTAACACCTCAACTCCTTAACCTCGAGAGTAGTTTTCTTACTAGCCACATTTGCAAAATAAAACTAAGTTAGAATAAAAAAAACAAGTGTAACAACTCATCAAACTCGCAAATCCTTAGTTCACTCACCTAGAGTAAGAACAAAACCAAAATTTTTAAGGTCACACCAGGATGGATAGGAAACATTAAACCAATAGGTTTTATAATTCCCCACGTTGGATTTGCCCTTGGCATCACCCTGGGGCAAAATCTTCTTGTGCTCAATTTGCCAAGTTAAGAGATAATAGATCCTATCTCACAGGCCTGTACTCCTAATGCTGTAAAGGTGACAAAGAACATAGGTAGATGGTAGTGGGAGATTGTTTCTCAAATATACAAGTTCTAGGGAAGTGAGCTAGGAATAGGAGTTTGGGGAAAGCTGAAATGGGCAAAGTTTCAATTTGTTTAGAATATTAACAATATAGGGTTGCAATGGGAACCTAAACCTAATGTAAAGATGCTGGGGACTAATGGTAATAAATCCTTAAGGAGGATATGCTACACGGTCATTAGGGGAGGGTGCCATCACATGACATCCTTTGGGGAGCTAGAATGTTTGAACTAGGCTTGGGAGCTTGTCAAAGTTGATGGTTGAAACATGGTGAGTGAACACTGAGTGATCTGGAGATCGTGGAATGGTAACAACCTTTTGGCCCTTGATAGGGTCTAAATAATCACTGAACTCTCCAACGACCCTACCTCTCCTTGAGGTTGCTTCTCCTATGAATTGCATTAACTTCACACTTTGGGCTGGAAAGTCAAGTTCATCATCACCACTCACTATTTAGAAACATCAATGTTTATGAGCTACCATCTACATAAGAAAAAGGAACGATCAGGTCACAAAAAGTAAACTATGTCTAAAAGCTAGGGCTAATAACTTCCTATGCGGTAGGTTATATACACCTTGGGTTACCATATCTAAGACCCAGGCTCCAAAACGTAGGGAGGACTCAACCATTTAAAACCCAGAAAACTAATGAAGGACTCAAAACGATAATCAAAAACCCTAGAGTCTACCGACTAATCAACCAAAGAAACCAAACCATATAAGAGAAAATGTATAGGCAAGCAAGTTCAATTGACATTCTAGATTTCTTTCAACTATAAGTAGAAGAACTGCACGCAAACCACAAAATGGAGACACTCAGAAACCATAAAACAAAGAGAGAAAACTCACTGTGTTAGTTGAAGAAGAAGTCTGCGAAGCTGTTGTTTAGTAATTAGAATCCAGATCACGAACCTAGTGGGCCAGAATAGCCCCAATGGTAGCAAGTAGAGATAGGCAGTTGTGGACTTGACAGAGAGAGGATGAGAAAGAGGAGTCTAGAAGCTTTAGATTTCAAATGGCAAATGAAAAGGGGAAAGGTTTCCCCTCGGGTTATATCATACATTATCTCACCGTTGGATCTAGGAACCCATCAAATACCCACAATTTGACGATTTAATGGGTCCTAGTAGTAAGTTGCCGCTAGCCTGGCAAGAAACATTCACCAATGACTAAAACCTAAGAGTCATGGATAGAACAAGTGAAAGTACGACAAGTGACCCACAGGACCGTAGATCACAAGCGACAAATTAGAGCTTCCAATCTTATGTTGACTAAGGCACATCTGTACGACCTATTGGGGCACCCATGCTAGCTAAGACACATTCATGTGACTTACCTGGGTGCCCAATCTTATGCTGACTGAGGCACATCTGTGCGACCTATCGGGGCACTAGTGCTAGCTGAGGTATATCCGTGCGACCTACTTAGGCACCCAGTCTTGTGCTTGTTGAGGCGCATCCATACAACCTACCTGGGCACCTAATCTCGCACTAACTTAGGCACTCAAGCACCTCGATGCTCAAACTCACTACCAACTAAAGCACTATGGTGCTCAAATTCATTGTCAATTGGGATGAATAAATACGACTAATTAGTCATTTAGCATGGTACATATCCTTTTAAGTCATGATTTATTGGCTAAAGCCCATTTTATATTAATTCAATCTATGCTATTTGAGGTTGATTGACCTAGCTGGTATTCATTTTATCTAATGCTTATCAGGTTGTGGTTTGCAGGAACTCATTTATGTTACTAGTCGTAACATACTAAACCACCAATATGACATGCTAGGGAAAAGCAATAATATTATGCAAAGTTTCATTAAAAATCTTGACGAGGTGAATTTACATGAAGATTTGAGGGTACAAATCAAATTAAGCCTACAGCTACCGTATCCTAAGAGGAAAGATTGGATGCCAACAATCTAGAGGCAACAAGCAAGCCGAGCAGCTCTAACTCTTCCTTGTCCTCCATCCAAGCTTAAAGCACTTGAATGCCCACAAGGTGTTTGGAGAAATGGAATGGTCAACTCGATAGTGGAAAGAAGCAAAGAAAAGGAAGGCTTGAATTCTAACAAGCTAGAGGCCACGAGTAAGCCAAGCCACCCTAGCTTCTTTTTCTTGTGCTCCTCCTAAGCTAAGAGCTATTCCCCCAGCCTTGTAACCCTAGGGTGCTTGGAGGGACCGAATGGTTAACTTACCATGCAAAGAGGCCAAAGGACAACGAGGAAAGAGCTACATTATTCAGTATGACCAATGGGGAGGATATAGAGAAAGGTAACAAACTTCCTAGGATCCTTAGAGAGGAATTATCTATGGGAGCTTCCTATAACAAAACTTTCCAAGACCCTTAAACAAGAATGGTCGCAGCAAGTCATGCATGCTTCTTAGTACTTCACCAAAAGCCCAGACCATCAAAAACATCAGAGGGGGGCTCAATCAATGCACTTATCAGGTCATTCCATGGAAGAAAATGAAGGTCCCTCATACCTTATATAGACCAGTCTGCCTTCACCGAAGAGTCCAGAGATTGTCTAGTTATTCTTGATTGAATGGTCTAGCAAAAAGCAAGATTGCCATGCCAACGACTATAAAATAATGTGTGTCAAATGCATAGCCAGATGAAATAGTAGGACAAGATGTTTAAAATGACAACATGGTAGCCATTAAGCAAAGACTTTGGCAATATGACAAACTGCAAATGAGAGACTTGACAACACTGTAGATTGCAAGAAAGGACTTTGCCAGTAAATTACAACTCTCAATTTGTAGAGTGAACTGAGAGTTAGGAGATTGATGTTGTAGGTATTTTTGGAGCAATGCAAAATGGGCTAGCAAAAGCCCAACTAGAGAAGGCCCAAGTCATCCAAAAACTGAGGTCACTCAGTAGAGGTGTTAGCTCGCTAGCCAGAGGTTCAGGACATGAAATGAGGCCAAGGCAACAACCCCAACTACTTAAGGATGGGATCCATCTCACTGGTAAAAGCACACTACCTTAGCCTTCTTCCAGAAAGCTCATCGTGATTGAACCTAAGAACAGGACCAACTAGCACAACCAACAGATTGTCTAGCATGAGTTTGGGTCACCAAATGAATGATCCAAATGAAGGAATGGAGCTTTAAGGTCCAGTCAACATCTAGAGGCATATATTCCCAATTGATAGGTTAGCCCCCAAAACTAACACATCAGCCCCTAGTAGTCAGATAATAATTTGCCTAACATTTATTGCCCGATACGGCAAACAAGATAGATATATAATTTATCAAATTACCTTTGCAACCCCTCCTGACTCTATAAATAAGGGGAGATTCATTGTAAAAGAGTAAGAAAATATATGTAGAAACTCTATCAAAATAGTGAGAGAATACTTGTATTATTGCTCTGTTAGTCTAAAAAGAGAAATAATCGCACGAAAGCGAATATAAACCACCGTGGATGTAGGGGTCATACTAACTTTAGCCGAACCACGATAAAAAGTTTCTAGCTTCCCTTATTCTTCATCTTTTTCAATTTCTTCTTTCCATATTCACACTCTCCATTTTCAGTTTAAGTGTTTATTGAACTTTTCCTGTTGATTGATTTTTGCCGTCAACAAATTCATAGCGGTTATAAACAACTAATCGATGTTTGAATTGATTCAATTTATGAAGATCACGAAGAAGTTCATGATCGAATCAATGCATAAATCAATTTACCCTCTTATGTAAAAGATTGTGAATCAATTACCTAATTTGATTCAAAATATTTTCTAATGCTTCGATAAAAATTTTCAAAAACTTTTCTTCAGAAATCGATTTATGAATTGATTTGAGTAAATTCCATAAGATTCCTTCTATGAATTGATTCATGAATCGATTCACAAAGTAAAAAAATAATTTTTTTTTATAAAAATTTAACTTTGAGAATGCATTGAAAATATAGTTAGAAAATATTTGATTTAAACTCATTTCATTTGATTTATTTCTACCTTAGATCAGCTATTTTAGAAAATTATTTGAATCAAAACTAATTTGATTACACTTATAGAAGATCTTATAAAAATCAATAAACCCTACGACTAAGTTAGATTTATTGATATCTTGAATGTTACTTGATCAACTTTAAGTTTGCAAAATAAATAAACACTCAAAGCACATACATTATAAGAATTTTGCAAAATTCCAACGGAACAAATCCGTTGGAATTTTAGGCAAAATCCGTTGGAAACAGAAATTCCAACAGCTTATGTCCATTGGAAAACCCCTCATTGGAATTTTCAATTCCAACGGAAAATCTAACGGACAAATATCGTTGAAATACCAATTGGGGATTTGCTGCAAACTTCTAATTTCAACGGAAATTACAACGGAATAATTCCGTTGGAGTAAGTATTCCAATAGAATTTACGACCGATATAATCCGTTAGAAAATTGATTCCAATGGATTAATCCGTTGGAATTTTAATTTATTTTATTTTTTTTTCATAGTTTAAATTTTTTTTTCAATTGGTGAATATCCGTTGGAACTATTGAAAATAAAAAAAAATTAATAATTTTTTTAATTTTATATATATTTTCCAATTTAATAAAATAACACATGAATTGAAAAAAGTAACTGTAAACAATAAATAGTATACAATATAAAGATATGTATATAATAAACAATATTAAAAGATTTTATTGTAGCAATATCCATAATAACAAATAATATAAACATAAGAACAATCAGTCGTCCCCTAAGGCAGTGTCATCAGCATCATCTGCCTCCTGTTGCTCATCCTGATCAACGGTAGGGGCTAAAATGAAGGAGTCTGAGAGGAATGCGGAGGTACCAAAGGACCCTGGCTAGCTATGAAAAGATGCTGCTTAATTACAGTTATCTCACTCATCAGAAGAGAGACGGCCTGAGACGGTTTGCTGGTTCTCTGACACCTGGCCTTCTAACTGCCTGATATGATCCTGCAGCTGAGAGTGGATTGAAGAGTCATGCAGCAAGACAGATGTCTGTGAACTAGACGTAGACCCATGACCGGTAGGTGCATAATGGGTCACCTCTGATCCGAAGCCAAATGCCCTACCCTTTTTATTTTTTCCACCAGTAGCCTGGAAAAATAAGAGGGACTCGTCCACA